>JAECUM010002238.1:0-70243 GCA_016617855.1 Megalonaias nervosa
CGGAATCCTGTATTTTACCCTGATCAGTGAAAGTAACGATATTATTAGCAACCGCGTTGGGAATTCGTACAAGTACATCTGGTAGTTGTATATTACTCGTTTTTAATCGTCCTTGTTTGTCCTGAAAAACGACGACTTCATTTTGATCCACACTTGTGATATTTAATAAATCATCGATTTCATTTCTGAGCTGATCAAGAGTTGCATATTTAGATAAATCGACCTTCTTATCTTTGCGAGTAGATCTTCCATTAATATCTACCATTATATTTACTGATATCTGTTTAAGTGTTATGACATAGTGTAGTGAACGCGTGCACGACTTTATGAGGTGGCGCTGTCGATTTTGATACAGCATCAAGCACAGCGAGGGTTTAACGACTGCATATTGGGGGATCAGTTAATTTTTGTGTTGGTAGCGTTGAATACCAGATTGGAGCGATATTATTGCTGACATAATGAAGAAATTCTTTTGGTGGCGCTAATCCATACGAATCGAAATAAATAATTCCACGTGGATCAATTGCATATCCGACCCAGTGCGTGCCTGGGCCAGAGTTTTTATCGAGATTAATGATACCAGTTTCAATATTGTTTGGTTTTTTAGGTAATTGATCGCGCATAAAACACCTCTGAAATTTTTTATTTTTAATTGCTTAGCAGCATTAAGTAAATCAAAATTGGACATGGGTGATATTAGTAAACTGTCCCGGGAAGTCTTAGACCCTTTCCGTACCACGAATACGGGGTCCCTGGTAATCTTAGACCCTTTCCGTACAACGAATACGGGGTTCCTGGTAGTCTTAAACCGCTTCCCTTTTTTTTGATTCCTTGTCCGGTTGCTTTCTTTAATGCCATTCCAGCAGCTGTTCCAACAGCGCCTAATGCAGCTGCTTTTGCAACAGCTGGGGCTGCAGCTGCTATTAAAGCTGGTATAGCTGCGAGAAGTGGAAATATACCACCTGTCTTAGCAATATCATTGATGGCGCCCGCAGAAAGATTAAGTTTGACGCCTTTATTTGATTTTTTAGCGTCATTGAAGTTTTTGAACTGACGCTCGGTCAACGATAGTTTATTTGCACCGGTCATTTGTTCTCGCTTTAGCGATATTTTTATTCCACAGTTATTTTTTGATGCTGACTGCAGCTTTTTAATCTGACCAGGAGTCAGACTCACACTAACGTGATGATATGACATTATTAATATTATGAACGATCTAATTACATGTTTATTTACATATTTTCTACTGGGGCATCAATAACTCTCATTCGTCCACCAACACCTTCGAGTAACATCGATTTATCGCTGAGTATAACAGCAATTGCTCTGTAATTAGCAATAGCTGCTGTTGACACACGAGCTCGAAGATGAATATCTACAACAGATTGTCTTGTTAAATCTAAATGTTCTAAAGAAAAATAATATATCGGATACAGCGTTGTAAAATCTAGCTGCGATATTTGTAAACCAGTATCAATATTTTGATCACGTCCCATGAATGTCATTAATCGATGATATGCACGTGCTACATGATTATTTTCAAAATTCAGTAATATACCCTCGGATGGTTCTTGATGTCCATTAATCCTCAATGAAACCTCAGAAACACCAAGTTTATCAAATATCATTATACTTTGTGTTTGATTACTTACTCGTGCAACATTTTGAAGCGCAATAAATATATGTCGCGGTGCAGAAACACCTTGCTGAGAAGCTATTTGCCATGTGAATAGACCATTAATTGCACTCTGAACAACATCTGTGGTCATCGTTAACCATGATAACATTGATTTACCACCTTGACTCATAAAAGATAGTAACCGATCTTCTTCAGATATTGTTGGAGTCATCACTGGCATCCACAGAAAAAGTTTGGTTAATATCACTTTACCATGAAGTGCTCTGGTTGCAGTATCTATAGCATTAGCATCAGCGCCCTCTCCCACAACGTGCCACATTGCATCATTATCATCGCTTTTTCGCACAAGTACAACTGTGTGTTTAGCTCCAAAAATAACTTTCCTGACATTTCTGCAGAATCCAAATATGTGTGACAGTGGAATCGCACATGAAAATGTTTTTCTATTACCTTTCAACATTGATCGACGCGCTGCAAATCCTAAGTTGAAATTTGGATCAACACTTTGCAATAACAAAAAATCAGCACCAGGCCGTGTTATTCCCGCTGGTTGTGGATCTAATGCAGTAGCACGCGCTGTTTGTACTGATTTATACTGTCTATATTCAGGGTGGTCAGAAGTATCTTTTGAGAACATTATTGATGGACCAGCTGATCTTGAATAATCATCGCTATATCGTGCAAGACCCAATATCGTCGTGACAACGTCGACGTCTTTCTGAATTGATTCAATATTTTTTCCGTCGATCATGTACGTAGCGCTATCAAATAACGCCATAATACCATTATTAACAAAACCAGTTCTATCCTCAGCGGCGTATTCGGTATTATCTGTTTTTATAATTTCACCTTCGACTTCAATAAATGCTTCAGCGGGTAAGAAATATCTGCTTGTATCTTGAACCTGTAGTTCAATTCGTCCACGCTGATCTGGAATTCGAGCGTCATAAGAATAATACTGATAATCGCGCACAGACTCATCTTTGAGAACTGGTGCATCCATGTCAAACGCGGGGTCAGATATGCGCTTAAGCATCTTTATTATTATCGTCTTCGTCTAACACGAAGACCACTTCCTGCTATCAGACTAGCGGTTATATTTTTTTCCTTTTCCGACATTGGTACATCAGCCAACTTCGCTAGTTTTTGATTAGCGGCTTGATTTATTATTTTACTTACACTTGCGGGCATCACTTCAGTGCTAGCCAATTTCACAGGTTGAGGTCGGGCCGCTTGTGGTCTGCGTATTAATCGTGCTAGTCTATCTTTGATTGCTGAGAATGCTTTGCTAGCAATATTACCAACAGCGCCTATACCTTTTTCACGAACAACATCAATAGCTTTCATTCCTAGCTGCTTTGCAATCGGTATTGCTTTTGGGGCTATTCTTCTAAACAGACCATGAACAACATCACCTAGTCCATCTCCGTAGGTCGTTTTGTATACTGGTAATCGAGAGTTTATTACCCTGACCATGGTAGGTCCACGAGTATTGTGTATGATCATTTTATTATTAAGTGACTTTATCACTAATTACATACTTAGTCACTATGATAATCATCGACGATTTCATTAATGAGAGACCGATATACATTAATATCCATGATACCACCTGTAAATAATCGTTTACAAATATCAGCTGCTTCATTAATAATTTCTGGGGAATTATTACCAGCTCGTTTTCCTCCAATGAGAATTTCTAGTCGATCAACATCAGCAAGAACGTTATTGGGACAGGTAATAAGACCACTCCCTAAACCACTTCCAGTTGCGCCAGGATCTTGATATTCTTCCTCAGTTATTTTGACTGGTTGTTGTGATTCTTCTTCTTCTTGTTGTCGTTGTAGTAATGTTTGTAGTCGTGGTATTGGTTGCTCTGGTGATGGAAATTTGAGTCGTGGTGATGATATTGGTGATAATTCAAATTGTCGTGATGCTTTTTTACTTGGTTTCGATGGTGTTTTGAATGATTCTGGATAATCACGAAGTGATTGATCAAATGGTTCTGGAGATTGTTGCCTTTTACGTTTTTTTCTTTCCATTTCTTCTTCTTGTTTTATTAATTGTTTTAATTTTTTAATTTCATTACTATAAAACCGATATGATGGATCATCATCTCTAGCTTGTTGAACATTCATGCGTATGCGATATAATGATTTTTGCCATTGATCACTGTTTTTAATATATTTAGCGTGTTCAGGTTTCATTAATTTATCTCTTCGACTAAAATTATTCACAGCAAATTCAGCCAATTCTTGTAGGTTTTCAATATTGTTAATTGTTTTAATAGTTACTTCATCAAATTTATCTATCAATTCAACTGCTAATTTTGGTTTAGGGGCTGGTGCTTCAGCGCCTTCAGGCTGAGCAGCAGCTGGTTGAGCAGCTTGAATAAGGCCAGTAATATCAACAGGCAATGTTGCAAGAGCTCTTTGTGTTGCCTCAGTTGCTGTAACAATTTTCTTCGTTGGTTCGACAATCGGTTTAAATAATTTTTCTGTACCTTCTGTAAATTCCACCTGAGACTCCTGACGCGATTGTAGTTGTTGCTTAACAGAATCACGAACAAGTAGATATTTTTTAATTGCCTCTAGTCGCCCTCGAGCTAATTTAGCTGAGTGTGGTTCTCCAATACTCATTATTGATAATATCTATACTGGCTGTTTAATTTACAGCAGCAGAGAGGGTGGACGACATACGCGTAGTGACCAGATTGTGAAAAAATCAGAAAAAAATCTGGTCAATTAGAGAAGTTTTTACTGTTAAGCCAAAAACTTTTTTTCAGCCTTCGTAGGAACCTTTAGATTTCAAAAATAAGGTCTCTACAAAGTTGTAGGGTCCACCCTCTCTGCTGCTCCCTGTCAAATTTCTTAAATGAAGGCTATGGTGCGACTTTTTCAGCTATTATTATTTACTAATTATAGATATGGAAATATTTGTGAACTAGGTCTTTCGGGCTTGTGTTATTCTTGAAAAGTACACCTCCCATAGTTACTCTGCAGTATGCAGATAGTGAAATATCAATAGTCGGCTGGGGGGCGCTCTATAGTTTCGTATTTTGCATAGGTTTGAATTTTAAAGAAAAAGAATTTCCCGGGTTTCCTCACTGGTTATACTGGCAATTTAAAAAAAGACCTTGTATATCTTAGGTACTGTTCAAAGAACCTTTAATTCCCTTTATTGCGGTGTATGATTGATGGGTGTAATATGGGTTATAGAGTATACAGCTTGGCCTTACTCCAGATGTGCACCTTTCAAAAAAGTGCTAGCTCCACTTGGTCATTTTCACTTCCTGAACTTCAGAGGTAAATTGTTAAAAAAAGGCCGATAACTTTTTTTTTACATTTTATATATATGTTAATTCATTCATTGCACTTTCAGAAGCAGGTATTGTCTAGTCTGGCAAAATTCATTTTCCCTATTTTAATAGCTGCTAAGGATAGCGTATTTTAGACAAATTCAGGCTGATTTTTGGACCACAAGGGAGCAGTCATTTTAGTTAGCAGTATGCTAAGATCATTTACAATTTCCAAAAGTACAATATCCAAAGAATCGCCAGCTATATTACATCAAAGAAGCACACAGGTATGTATGAGGCGCCGTAGCGGACAATAGCTGGTTCAATGAGAAAGTTGCAGTTGAAATTTCGATGTCGTATGTCGAGAAATCCAATACCACGTGTTGGATCAAATTGCAATTCCTTAAAGTTCCATTTTCTAGATCGAGATTTTAGATTTTATATGTTGAATTATATAGTGGTGGTTGAAAGTTCTATTTCCTATGTCGGCGTTTAACAGTGTATATTTTGAATTACACAGCGGTGGTTGAAATTTCAATATCATATGTCAAGAATCCCTAATTCGCACGTTGTATGTAACTGTTTGTGATGAAAGTTCCACTTCATATGGCGAGTATTTAGATTTCATTTGTTGAATTTCACAGCAACGAGAAGCAGCCTCCTTGTTTAAAAATAACTCGGTCCGTTCACGAGAGCGACATCTAGCGAAGAAATTCATAGTAATTCTCCACCTGTGGATGGTAACTTTCAAACTGTAAATGCATGACATGTAATGGCGCCTCATAATTCAATACACGAATGATGTATCTTAATACTCGATATTATTTGGAATTGTTAATGTGGACATTGTGCATAGGTGTCAACTAGTACGGTTTACCCGTAATTTGCACGGTTTTTTTTCCATTTTGGTATGTGTACGACCGTACAACGTTTTGTACGGTTTTTTCGTAAATGACACTTTTTTTTTCTTTTTTCTTTTTTTCGTTTTATATGAATCCTGAACTCCGGACATAATTTTTTTTTAGAACGAGAATTCAACAAGATCAGGGTGGCCTGAAACAACCAATCAAATCATACTCAAAACCGCCCTTTTCCTTTGTCTGATAATGAAACGTGTTCATGGTTCAACTCATGTATGTGAAGATCTTGTCGTTTATCGCTCTGAAATTTGACGCTCACTCGGATTTCTAATATTGACCAACTACCTGTGTAGTAAGTATGTTTTCTTATTTTATACATTATTATTTTATTATTTATACTTATTACTATCAAATACATACAGTTGACATCAATTTTCATACTTTACATAGTGTGGCAGTCATGGTGGTGTAACCGTAATTCGTCCGACTTTTCTGTGTGGAGATAAAGTCGATTTATAAAAATTTTAACAATATACTAATTAAAAATAAATAGTCGGCTGAATCTAGCGCCGCGTGCTGTCATAGTTTTGAATTAAGTTTACGTAATGCAAACGGGAAGCTGCATTGCCAGCATGACGGAAGTAGTACAGATGCTGAGTGACGTCATTCTCGTGGCTCGAAAATATGTAACACTGCCAATTTATATCCAATTTTGACCAAAATCGGCACACTATATAGCAAATTCATAACTTTTCAAACACCAGATACGCAATTAATAGAAACGATCAACATCTTACGAGGTACAAACTTCTGGACTGCTACTTTGTTGATTTTTTTTATTTTTAGATTTCAATTTTTAGATAGCTCCTGGCGTAATATCTTGGGGTTTATGGGGAAAAATATAAATTCGTAACACATTTGTAATCGGGAGATCTTCTTCTATCACATATCAAATCTAAATTTTTAAATTATTTTTTTATTTCTTTCATCTAGCTGAAATATTCCATCCATCAAATGGCTGAGCCTAACTCGAAGAAACGCAAGCTTGAAGACACTGACCGAGGTCGTGGCAAGTTTCAGGCTGATTGGATTAAAGTCTTCCCTGGCATTGTAGATGTATCCAAGTTAGGATCTTCCCATGCTTTTTGTAAAATATGCAGTAAAGACATTAAAGTGGTGGCGTCGGGCATATATGATCTGGAGGAATACTGCAGACTGAGAGATCTTTTTCGATGATAAAGAAATTACATACAGACAATAGGAAGTCTCTGAATTCAGACACAGTAGCATCATTTTTACAGTGTAAAATAAACAATAACACCTGCTGCATAGACTTTAAAACTCCAGAATACATTTTGAAAAGTGTGAAAGGTGTATGTGTTGCATATAATAGAACACATAAGTAAAAAGAATGAAATAAAGTTTCGGAAATGTAAATAATTATGTAAATATTAGTACAAATACTTTGTGTAAAGCATTTGTTGTTTTAAAACTTTTGATCTTATATAATGTATGAATTCATTTTTTCATGTAAGGTTTTTTTGGTCATTGTAAGGTTTTTATTGGTCTGGCGTACAGGTTTTCATCTCAAGAGGTTGACACCTATGATTGTGTAACGTTACTTTTAACACCAATACATCATTTCACCATACAAAAATAGCAATTCTGACAAGCACAATAAAATGTCCAACCACCGCTGTGTAATTCAACAGATACAATCTAAAAACTCTACATACGAAATGGAACTTTCAGCACAATCAACGTGATTCAACATGTTAAACTGAAACTCGAGACATATGGCATTAAAATTTCAACAATCGCCGTGTAATTCTGAAGATACAATCTAAAAACTCGACATTGGATATCGAATTTTCAACCAGTGCTGTGTAATTCAACAGATGAAATCTCAATACTCAACATATGAAATGGAACTTTCAACATAAACTCGATGAACCAATACGTAAATTAGGAATTCTCGACTTATGACAATGAAAGTTCAACCACCGCCGTGTAATTCAAAACGACACAATCTAAAACCTCGACATAGAAAATATAACTTTTAACCACTACTGTTTAATTCAACAGATACAATCTAAAATCTCCACCTTGAAAATGGAACTTTAAGGATAAACATTTCTGATACAACACATGAAATTGGAATTCTCGACATATGACATTAAAATTTCAACGGCAGCGTCCTGATTGGACCAGCTTTTGTCCGCTACGGCGCCTCATAGGTATGAGGCGCCGTAGCGGACAAAAGCTGGTTCAATGAGAAAGTTGCAATTGAAATTTCTATGTCGTATGTCGAGAAATCCAATATCACGTGTTGGATCAAACTGAATGTCCTTAAAGTTCCATTTTCAAGATCGAGATTTTAGATTTTATATGTTTAATTATACAGTGGTGATTTAAAGTTCTATTTCCTATGTCGACGTTTTACAGTGTATATTTATGATAACATTCTCTCCACTGTGCATGTTTTAAATGCAAACAACTTCACCTTACATACGTCACTTTCTCAAAAGTACATAATAACTGGTGAGCGTACCCCATAGTTACTCTGCAGTATGTAGATAGTGAAATATCAATAGTCGGCTAGGAAGAAGAACTAGCCTCCTAACAGCAGTAAACACGGGGGTCTAGGGCAAGTATAATATCTTAGAAACGGCTTGTATGACAACTATTTTCAATTGCATCAGCCTGTTTTGCACACAATGTTTCGTAGAACTATCACCTAGGAAAAGGGCTTGTGTTTGCACTGTGAGCAACACATGGTGTCAAAGATGACCTACGGACGTGAAAAATGCAGGAATAAATTTGGTGTTGGGGTGCATAAACTTCTTTTGCTATGAAGTGCCATTGACTTCCCTGGTCAAGTGAACAATATTTTTTTTTTTTTTTTTTTGCTTTGTTTTAATATAGCTATCCAAAAGTATGGACCATTTTGACCTCACTTGTATATTTTGTATTTTTATGATTTTTTTTATACTAAACCGGTGAATGTGGCATTAAATTGGTGCATAAAAACTGTTCCTTGCACCCTATATGTCAGGGGTGTCAAACTCAAACCACCCTGAGGGCCGCATGAGGGCATTTTCTATGGCCCAAGGGCCACACCACGTTAGTTTTCTCTCATGACACCTTGTGACGCCAGTCATTTTGCGGGCCACAGGATACGGCTTGGCGGGCCACGTGTTTGGGATCCCTGCTATATGTGGTGTGCTCTCCACTAGACGGAAGTGACCGAGTGATGTTACGATCGTATTTACATCCGAGCATACGCCTCACTGTGTGTTACCTCCCTTCTGAAGAAGTGAGAGCTGAGGAGCGTGACATCTGGGGACTTTTGTCTATGGAGCTTGCATCAATGAAGAATAGAAAATTCATGAGTAGAATTATGAATGTAGCACTTGCAAGCTGCCATTTACAATAATGCAGAAGGAAAGTAGCACTTGCAAACTGCCACGTACAATTTGCATGAATGAAGAATATAATATACATGGATAGAATTATGAAAGTAGCACTTGCAAGCAGCCATTTACAATAATGCATCAAGGAAGATTAGAAGATACACGCATATAATTATGGCGGTACTCCCCCTCCATATTTATCTAGCATGCCAATGAAATGGTCAAGAACATTTCAACAGTGTGCCATGTGATTTTTTTTTTAACGTGACGTCATGCCTCACGCAGTGATTGTTATAAAAATGAAAATAAAATCAATTTATCTCGTGGCCAACAAAAACTGTCTTCTCGCTTGCACACAGGTTCATTACACGCCGTCGGCCTAGCTAACTGCGTGCCTGTCTGTCTGCCTGCCTACCTACTACTAGACCTTATTTATCTGATTTAATTTTACCGTATACACAACAAAACTATACATGACACTTAGCAACGAATTGGTTTTCGAACTTGTTTTTCGTCTGCTTTACAGTAGTTGCTGTAACCGAAAATGGATTGGTACTCTCTCTCTCTCTCTCTCTCTCTCTCTCTCTCTCTCTCTCTCATGTTCTGACTAGTTATTAAAGAACGCTGACCTGCAAAATTAGGAAGTAAGCACTTGATTGTCGCATATATGATTTAAAGTAAACCTCTTACCAGAATGACGGAAGAAACTCGATACTTCTGAGCCTCTCCGTCGTACACTGTTTACACGATATACAAGGTCATTTTTAGCAAATATAGGACAGGGGTTGTGAAATGATACATTTTAATTTCGGCCAATATAAATATCGAGAACAGAGTTTTGGCAACAATGTTTCACTGTGGTTCAAGACAATGCAAAAAAAAAAATAAATGCCAGTTCAATAAATTGTTTTAATTTTAGTAATGCAGGTTTCCACAGCCGAACAGAGTCCTATATATAAATCTACGGGTCTATTTTGCGACGAAAAATATTACAAGTGAAAAAGAATGTTACAAATTCCGAGTGAACGTATCTGATGTTACAGTACTGATATATAGATGTTAGATTTCATTTTTATTTTTTATTTCTCTTTAGGTTAAATTTATTCTGTTTGCGTATTAGAGTGGATCAAGATTTTCTAATTTTTGTATCTTTGTACGCTTTTTTTAAATTCCGTGCATATTTTACCTGATAGGTAGGGAGGTTATAGAAGTTGAGTCGGTGGAGGCTGTTAAACAATATAATATCTGATTAATATTTAAACGAGTCTTTAAACGCACTCGCTCTAAGACACTTAGTTCTGGTCTTATTTTGTACCAACAATTCTCAAAAATTATTTGTAAAATGACTTTGGGCCGGGGAAAAGGGGCAGGTAGGGTTGTTTAGTTTTGGTGGTCAATATTTTAATGCTCTGGCACTAAGGTACGTATCTGGTATTATCTGTGTCAGCTGTGTTCCAGCATGTCTATCCGTCCGACACGAATTTCGTTTGTGCCAAATAAATTCTGAAGAACTTGTCGCGGATTAAAAGCAAATGACAGGCATATTTTATTGAGGATTCATTTGTAACAACCTCGGCTATTTATACGAGACAAAAATATGTCTGGAATGTAGGTAGATGCAGTAATTTACAGAAAAATTAAACATTTTAATTTCGCCGGAAATTTCTCCGCAGAGCTCCCCTTCCCCACCCAAATCTATTCGGATCACCGCTGTTATTTCTACGCTTGGATCGACTCTAGAATGAATAGAGGATACAACTTCTCGGTTAATCATTGTTTCATAAAATGCTGAAGTTGTCGGAATTGCAGATAACGACACACACTGGAATTTGTGAATATATGGGAATGGGTCCTTAAAGAAGTCAGTTTCAACACCCAAAATAGAAACTTTAAGATAACAAAATAGTCCGATTAAATTTTTCACAAATCCAGATCGAATTTGTTGAAAATGACCCACCCACCCAACCCCGTAGGTAAATTACTGATTTTTTTAAAATACATTTTCAAATTAAACACTTATACCAAGAATTTGAAAATAAATTTTGTGCAATTTTATTAACTTTATTCATAATATTCCCGACCTTAAAACAATATCTACCCACGAGTGTAAGGGAGTTGGGGTTTCCACCTACTCCCTATTTTAAGGAACCTCTCCGTATTGAATAGTATAATGTAGTGCTGCTATATGGTCGTTTCATAAAGGCTCCCATGTGTACTCCGTATTTCTTTCTTTCACTACCTTGATAACCTACCCAATTAAAGTTTAATCGCTGTACTTTTCTACATACTATATATTGCTTATTTACAGTTTTTAAAAAAATCCAGAAAAATAGTTGTAATAAATAACCGTTTTTGCTTTGCCATGATATAATAGGTTCACAGCTGATCCCGTCCTTCAAACGGAATATCGCTCCGCCATTATCGTTAAATCGAGAAATAATTTCCAATGTAGCTGTAGGAGTACACACACATTTGATGGGTTTGGTGATTCGCCTCTGGCTAAGTGCACCACATATGTTCCGGTTCTAATTTTCCCCGTCATATTGTGCCACATGAAGAAAGTAGTTCCAAATATAGTTCTCAAGGGCGGCAACTTACGTCATTCAATGATAACTGCGTCACATTTCCAGTGAGACCGTAGAGGACTAGCATTTTAGTGAAAGTACTGAAACATTGTGCCCTTTTTCCCGTGAGGCACTGCGCACATTAGTCTGGTGCCCTGTTTCGTATGCATTCTACTACGTACTCTGCTATACGCCCAACTAATCGGGAGACGAAGATTTTACCGGCTACCATCCTATGATATTGGCTTGCGAATTTAGGTCGGGCACCAGCGAAATTGGTGTGGAGATACTGCATCTATAAATAATTCTGCCCTTGGTTGTGTATGTTATAGCATATTTTTGTGGTATAGTGTCTGTACATTACATGCTTGTTTGTGATGGTATGCTTGTATCCAAGAATCGAGTGTCAATAAACAGCCATACCTTTTGTCGGATAGTCGAGTGTGCGTTGGATAGTACATCAAAATGTGTGTTGGATAGTATATAAAAAAGAAGGTACTGGATAGCAATTAACTGAAAGGTGGTGTGTTGGTTAGCATACCAAAACGTGGTTTGTTGTATAATAATCCCAAATATTTTTACATTACATTTCAAAGAGAGGCAGCCGCATATTAAGCCCCTGGGACAGACAATTTAAATTTCGAGGTGGGGGGCTACTGGCATATTCAACATAATTATTTTTTAATTCGCCCCCCCCCAAGCCTGAAGAATAATATTTGTAGTAATAAAATTCTATGCGTCACATTTAGAAGAAACAAATATATCTGAAGATAAAAATCCCAAACCCACCCCCACTCCAGCGGTTCCTTGTCGCTTCAAAGAGTTCCTACTGAGGTATAAAATAAAAAAATAATAAAAAAAAAATAATAAAAAAAAACAAAACGTGCGCTTTACTCTTATTATAAGGAAATCTATAACGTAAGTGCAACGCCATTCCTTGCTCATAAGAACACCTGGGTCCCATCCAGGACGCCGTCAGAACGTCTACTACCAAATCTTGTCGTAGCGACTTAAGCGATTTAAAAATGGCCAGTAAGCATGATTTGTATGAACTATTAAAGCAGACGCAGACAAATAAATCATACAACTACACAGTGATAACTATCTACGCAGTGAAGCTGATTGGTGTGCCATAGAAGTGCCAAGCAGAATTTTTTTCTAACTCACGAAAGTGACTTAATTTTCGAAGAAAACTGTACTTTATAACATTATTAGAGACAAGTTGGTCTACAATTACAAAATCTAGAAACAATTTTTCAACATCATGTAATTATCTGTTACTGAGAAAACGACCAGGTGTCATTTCCTCTTGTAATGAAAAATAATGACTCTCATTTCAATGTACGACCAAATTCACCGGTAGCTAGGAGTCGAACTTTTTCAAGCGACTAAGGTTGTTGTACAATTGGTAGCTCTTGAGGTCATTCGAAACTTCGAGGTCAATCCTATATGATCTTAACTCGAATATACGCCATTGCTGATGTTCGGTTCATCTCTGTTATTTACGAAGCAGGGATTGATTGAGAAGTTGCAAAATACATGGAACTAATTTTTCATTCGCAACTTATCGACCAATCCATCTGTCAATTCAATCGTAAAAGTAGCCTAGAAGGACCGACTAGATTGCAGTTCTTTGCTACAAAGAAATTTTTGGCAAAGAATTGTATGATTTTTCTGAAAACTACTGCATCTATATTCACCCAAGATGTATGTTTGTCTCGCATGAATAGCTGAGGTAGTCCGAATGCTCTTGAGTTATAGGACAGATAGCAAGTTAGAGTCCATGGTCTCGCGTTGCAGAGTTATTTTTAGAATAAAGAATAACACAACTTCATTCGAACAACACAAAAAGTGTTCCACTGAACTAACTTGACTTACCATATGTAATCTTTGATGCATGTAACGACAAATGCTTGGTCATTACCGATCATGTCTACAATAAATAAATAATAAATAAATAAAACGTGTATACTGGTTTGCCACGGTATCGCTGGTCCTAAATCTAGCGATCGGCGAATAAGTAAATAAATACACTGGTCTTCAAGATAATATATAAATCTGGTGTTCTTTGCTCTGTATTACCATATATTTAATTTACAGTTAAAAATCAGGTGATTGTGGAAAATGATTGATAAACAGACGCCATGTAGATGCTAGGTTATGCAAGGGACGTTACTCTGATGTCACGGTAATACGGAAAAAAATATTTTTAAGATAGCATATACTTGCCCTAATGTTAGGATCTTGATGTATATTCTGCACTAATTGTAATTCAGTTCGAGAATTGAATCTACTCCAATGGCTCTCATTCTGTCACTTGTATCTTCCAACAACATAAACTTATCAGAGAGAATTAAAACAATGCATATATAACCACTTGTGACGTGACGACGCCAGGATTATCGGTGAGAATGGCGCACCAGCATGAGCACGAATGTACATGTCGACCACAGATTGTTGAAACAAAACAAGGTGTTACAATGAAGAGTAATAAATAGTGTACAACAAAGATTTTAAGTCAAAACCTGTCATATGCGAAGACCACCAGAAAACAACAATATTATCATCTTTCATATGTTGACTCTTATATGCTACCATAGATTCAATCTCTTGCGTCTTGACAAATATAGTAATCATGTGAATATAGTAATCATGTGACCTGACTCTTACATAAAATCATTGGATAGTGTCAGAGGGCCAAGCTGTGGCAAATATCTCGAGTATTTCTCAACACGGCAAAGCTGGGACCAATTATCGGGTATTTCCTATTTATTCCCTGTGACTGAAATAGTTGAGAATATTTGTGTGGGTTTGTGTGTGTACGTGCGTGCGTGCGAGAGAGATTTGGAATTTTTAGGTAGCTTTAACAACTTTCCAGTCATATCGCTACGACGTCCGCGTTGTGGCAGTTGGTAGTGATGTCTAGCACGGGTGGAGGGGCATCATGCTGCAGGCATGTAACATCATGTCCCACCCAGTCACATTATCCTGACACCAGGCCAACCAGTCCTAATACTAACCCCTTAATGCTGAGCACCTAGCGATGCAGTTGTTAGTAACTTTTCTTTACAAATCTTTGGTATGACTCAGACGGGGTTCGAACCCGCGACCTCCCGCATCCGAGGCGGACGCACTAACCACTTAGGCGTTGTATGGAGTCGTGAGATACTTTTGTTTTGAAGTCACCGATATATGAACCAAATGTTCAAAATTCATTAAAAGGTATTTTCATGAAGGGATGGGGCAGTAGCCCCGGGCGACAGAGGTCTTTGGGCGCAAAAACCCCTTTGGGCCATCATCGTCTCCCTGCACGTAATTTACCCTTAGTACGCCACTGTTCATTCACTGTTTCAAACCCATAATAGATCTTAAGTTACATTCTTCTGTTTTGAACAAATAACGTCAAATGCAAAAATGCATATTTTTTTTCTTCAATTAATCACAACACAACTTATTAATACTAACATCTGCTAGTTTTATGTAATCGCCTGTTCAACAAAATCAGGGATAGATATGTTATGCACATCAGTTATTGTCTTCCCCAACAAAACGGCCTTTGTTTATTTCCTATAAGGCCATACAAATCAATACAGAAGTTACTTGTAGAACCATTGGCATCTATCGTAACATGAAACAAATGGCAAATCAATTAAATATATTATTTATACGAATAGCCGTCTCAGATGTGAATATGAAAAGAAACATGCCCAAGGGATACTGCGTAGTATCACAACTTGTTCTACATTTTTTCAAGACATGGTTATAAAACGCACGTGTGTGTGTGTGTGTGTGTGTGTGTGTGTGTGTGTGCGCGCGCGTGTGTTGTAAAAGTAGTAGTGAGGTAGTTGGAAATTAAATGAAGCTGTATTATCTGCGATGAGAAAGCAGACCCTGTACGCTCCACACTACTTACCTTCCCTGCCTCCATTATTAATCCCTTCCTTACACTAAGGCTTACTATTTCTAGTCACGTCCGACCAGGTAAACGTGGAGCGGAGAAATCACGTTCAGTTTCATAAAGTACCCGGATTGGAGACAAGGGTGCACAATTTTGTAAATATTTAATACATATATTTATCTATGCAGACACGCGCACATACATACACACAGACCGATACATGGATGAATTGGATTATAATCCACTTAGTGTTGGTGGATCAAGCGAAGCCGCTATTTGTCGACATTACTGCATGCCCATGACTGGAAGTTTTATTTTTAACGTTGGCGACTGGTTTCCGAATGAGAAAACTTACCTGTACTGTCCCATTTAAGTGCTTGTTTTATGTGTGGGGTTTTTTTTTTTGTTTTGGTTTTTTTTGGTTTTTTTATTTATTTTTTTTCCATTATTTCAACAAAATGTTTTTTTAAATATATTAATCTAGTTTTAAAAAATATTGATACAAAGTGACTAAATTTAAAAAAATGTGAATGTGTGAAAATGTTGTTGACTTTAACCTGTAGTAACTTGTACTATGGAGAGAGAGAGAGAGAGAGAGAGAGAGAGAGAGAGAGAGAGAGAGCCAAACATGGCAAAGCACGGTGCAATAAGTGTATTAAAGAGCAACAAAAGATTACATTTTCAAGATGGACGACACCAACAATTAAAGATTACTTACAAAAAACCTAAACAAAATATATTTTTATACACTGTTGCGTTAATGAAACCATCGTCAAAGAATACCATCATAACATACCTTTAGAAAGCAGAAAATGTTATACTGGAACTATTTAGAGATTGGCAAATCAGGTATCTCAATTTGGGAAAACCACTCCTTTACGTTTAACTTTATGAAAACAAGGAAATATAATATGATATGGCAATGATGACTATGCATAATTAACCAAAATTATCTGCCCGATAATATTGATGACTATGCATAATTAGCCAAAATTATCTCCCCTATAATACTGAGTATAGTTCTCATTACGACTATGTGGTCTTAAAATAAGCAATAGAAAAGAGCAAGAAGCAACAAGCTTTGTAAAATGCAACAAATAAATTTATTTCCCTAGAATACAAAGTGAAAATTAAAAAAAAAAAAGAAATGGTATTGCGAATTAAATCCCAAATAATCCTAGTATTACAGACAAAAGTCCTAATAATTAAAGTTCTGAATAAACTTTAGTGGAATTAAATTAAATCCAACGCTGAAGGTGTTGATGTGCCTCTGATGGCATGTACCGTGGTGTTTTGTATCAACAGTCTTTTACTGAATCACAGTAATAAAATTCCAGGATCAAAAGTTCATTGTTCAAGAAGGATTAGAATGTTTGTTGTCATAAAGCGCGTGACGGAAATCACGTAGTCCAAGTATAACTATAAAAAATTACAACGTTCTTGACTCAGCTTGAGAAAACGATCCTCACTCTGAGAAAAAGGTTGATTACAAACTTTTCACTGATTTTGGACAAGGTCAGCAACTAGATACAATGTTGGTTACCCACAACATATAATGAAATAAAACAATTTAAAAAATAAAAAAAACTAACAAATAATGCAAATTAAATATACATAACATTTTAATCCAAAGATTAAAGACAACGCGTTTCCACCGTTAAGAATGAGATCATATATGCGTATATATTGTAATAAATCTAAGGTATGTGCCATTTGTATTTACGTCTCCATGTTATAGATTTATTTGATTTTATTGAGGAGTTGTTTTATTATGGGAAGTCGGTGTTGGGGAAATATTCCTCAGCCGGAGTGATTAGCCAGTTTCTAGGGGCAGACGTCATGAAATGCATTATTTATGAGATTTCATGATGGCATGGGTTAGTTTCGTAGCTGAGTTCAGGTCAGACCCGGATTATTGATCGGGCATGGAGCTAAATAGTTCCTATTAAAATCTAACGGCGTTGATTGGGGATGTATTTCAATGTGAAAGATTTGTAATAGGGACTGATAGTTTGTACAATGGAATACTTGAGAAGGGATTGTTCCATTATCTGGAGACACCATTTATTTTTGGCATCATAGTAAATATGGTGTAAAGTCACATGTGAAATGAGGCTCGAAATCGTGGATCGACTGATCGAGGGATAAATTAGAAATGTTGTTCCGGTATGTAGTGTTTGAGTTGTGATTTGTATTTTATGGTATGTAAGTAGTGCTGTTATTCTGCGGAATTCTAAGAAGGAGTATCCCTGCAGTTGTGAGGTTGCCATGCAGTTGTTAAGTTGTGATGCAAATGTGAAGTTGAGATATTTTGTGGTCATTGATTGATTAGAAGAAAATTATGTATAGTCGTGGCGCATTATTAGAACTTCCGGCATACAAAGGTTGTTGTCGAGAAGTCCTTGGAAATATGGGGAAAACAAGTGACTTCTAGCAGAATTCACGCGAGTGTTTGATTCGCTCGGTAAAGAGACCCCTTTGTGAATAACAGTATGCATTGAAGTTTAACGCCACGTCAGTACAATAATGGCTATATGGTACCAATTATAAGTACAGCTCCAAAAACAGAAACTAAACTCGATGAAGGTAAACCCTCCTAGCAAATGCAAAAATGATGAGAGAATTCGATTTCTAACGTGCTTAAAATTATGGATGAGATATGTAAGTCATGATATGTGCCTATGCGTTTAACGTTTAACGGTACATCAAAACAATAATGGGTACATGCTGCCAATCAAAGACAAAATTCCAAAAGTGTAAAAACCAATAATACCACAAAACCCATAGAAAGTCAAATCCTTCCAAACAAACGAAAACATGAAGAGTGAAAGGGTTTTCTATTTTTCTTTACATAATTAGTTTCAACGGCGTCTCTAACTGGTTTGTGTGTATTTGAGATGATTCCCTTGTAATCTCCGAAATCACCAACGTGCTTGCGTAACTTGAACTCGGGGACTTGGGCTCGTTGATGTACATATGCAGCAGCTTCAGCGGCGATAACAGCTGCTAAAGGATGACGATTTTGTTCATCAGCAACCATACGTGCAATTTCAGCCCGTTTGGCACGTGAATGAATTTGAATATGCAACTGCGCTGCCGTTGCATTATGCTGTCTCACGGTTGGATGATGCTCATCTGGAGAAAGTCCTAATAGCGTAAGTAAATTGGCTTTTCTCGCGTCTCTTGGCATCTTTATTCCACGGTTTTGCGCAAACTGTGTAAACAGACTCACAATTAGCCTCGTAACCGACCGTCGTCCGCTCAAGGATATCTGCTTTCTTTGCGCCTCTCTGTATCCTTATTCAACGGTCTCGCGCGAACTGCTTAAGCTGATTCATGGTAGGCATAATTAAATAATTGTCATTAATATTACTGCTAATCAAGTAATGAAGATTTAAAAAATTATTTTTACTTTATCAGGAACGGAAACCATACTCACTTCTATACTGGTTATTATTTCAGCGAACTATGCCATTTTTAACCGCGTCAATCTTAACGTATCACTGGATTTTTCCTCGACAGGAACATTGGATTTTTCCTCAACAGCATCGATTTCTTTTACATCAGCAGCTGCCACATTTAGCTGCTTGGGGTTTTAATCCAAAAACTTTAGGAATTTTCTTTGTTAAGCAGGCACGTAGATACAAAGAAAATCTTCACCAGCCCCATGCGGTCGCCGCTTGGGATTCACTCACCTGTGCCGTAGAGCAAAGTCTTGGGAGGTATTATGCATTGACCCTAATCGGTAACAGAAATCTAAACTCCCCATTAGTACACTACTTTTGTACTTTTTCATTTAAATTGTGATATGTTGAACGCAACAGCAACTGTAAAAATGCCAACTATCACGAGATGACACAAAAAGCTACATCAATACATGAAGCAATACATGAAGCAAAACAAAGCCCTAATGAACATTTGAAATCTTTTAAAATGTTTTTAAAGTTCTGACATTTTCTATGCAAATTTTCAGTACATCAATCAACAATTAATCATCAGTTTAACTATTTAGGCACTGTAAATTCCGTATTGTATAAAAAATAAGAACATTTCTGGAAGACCAGATTGTTGTTAGTAAGAATAATATGAAGTAATAGCAACTCTGCAGAGCAGAGAAGCAATAAAAGCTGTATGTAAAATTGAAATGTAAACCACAACTACAGCGCCAGAACTCTCACAGTCTGTACTACTGCCAAAATATCATTGAAGCAACACTTTAAATGAAAATATTGTATTAATTAAACAAAATTATGAGATGTTATAACACAGCCGGTGTATTGCGATCACATCCAGGACCTGGAATTTATTTGGAGCACTCGGTTCTTTCGGATTTGTGTAGAACGTTTTTAGATTATTTTGGATTTTATTCATAATACTGTAAGTTCCTCTTAAATTTTCATTTTATAGCTCAGCATAAATAGTGGGTGTTTCAGAGTAGATAAAAAGTGAGTATCTGATAGTGCTGAAAAAGTGGGTGTTGCACAGTATATAAAAAGTGGGTGTTGCATTTTACATAGACAAGTGGGTGTTTAGTAGTATAGGTGGTGTGTTCCGTAGTTTGTGATTTCATCCCTTTCTTCAAATCCTACCACTCTAATGTGATAGCAGGTTTGTGTATACGCAGTGGCGTCACTAGGGTTGGTGTCACCCAGTGCGGTAGCTCATGGTGTCACCCCCATAGACCTCCTTCCTGCACAAAAATTCAAAACTTTTATGGACAGTCATGTGCGGTAACTCATGGTCTCACCCCCATGGACCTCTTTCCTGCACAAATATTCAAAAAATTGTATAGACAGTCATGTGCGGTAACTCATGTTGTCACCCCCATGGACCTCCTTCCTGCACAAAATTCAAAAATTTTTATAGACAGTCATTTTGTGTCACCCCCTCTGATGGTGTCACCCGGTGCGGTCCGCACTCCCTGCACCCCAACCCCCTAGTGACGCCACTGTGTATACGTGTGAAAGTGTATGTATATAAATACTCCTAACCGTTTAGTTGTATGGTAGGGGTGTGTTTATTTAGATTGCATATGTAATGTGTTGGATTGTAAAGGTGTGTATTGAATTGTAGATATAAATTTTAATATTAGCATTCCTGTCTGACCCTTAAACACATTTGACCCTATAATATCATCCGCATGTTAAACTTGTAGACCAATTTAACATCTGATTCACTGTATGACCTTATATCACCCCCAAAGGAACTCTTTAACTCTTTACACTCCACCCCCACTTGCATGTTAAGCTACGGGCGTAATACTTGACCCCATATGACCTCCAAATCAACCCATATTACTACTATTGCCTTCTTGTTTATGTCATCATTGATCAATTCCCATACGAATCCTATATGGACCATTAAACAAAGCAGACGATATGAGAAGTCTTACATTGTGGACACCATTAACCAGAATATATAATTTCACAAAAGTATAAATGGTTATCTACGGTTTTAGACGAATATCATAAGACTGACTGAAATACAATGCAAACCATACAGACCGTATCCCAGCGTAACCCTTAACATTTTATACCGCAAACAGCAACTAATCTTGTATTACCTAAGGTAATTTATAACATTTTATATCGCAAACAGAACTAAACTTTTTAAAAATCGTGACAGTAAAATACGAGTAATAAAACAGAGATCTGATGATATATGTTATACTCTTGTTTCGCCGAGTTGTTGTAAATTTACAACGTACTTATCACAGTTGGCTTTTGGAAGACCGTCTCGATTGTAGTGTTACGGTCGCCATGACTAATATGAAGGATATACCATTTAATGGGGGGGGGGCTGCATTCGGCTGGGGCTTCTTCAAGATATTTTTTGGCTGTTGTTGCTTAGAAAAATCTCTCTCCAAATCACCCCACCCCACCATCGAAAATAATGGTTGGTCCCTAAAGCTAAAAGGAGTAAATGGACAAAACTTCCTTTTGAAGGGCATTTAACCAAGTGTTTTGGCCACATCCCGAAGGTAGTTTGAGTGTATTGCGCGCCTGGTTATTGTAACCAAAACGTTAGGGTCATATACAGTGATATAAGTAAATATATTAAGGTATGATTATATACATAGGTTGTGAGGTGGGTTTTTTTTTTTTATAAAACCATCCAACAGTTTTAATTCTACGTAACTTACCAATGTTGATCTTACATGTCAAAGTTGCGACAGGCTCATGTAGGGCTAATGATATTTCCAAGAAATTTTATATTTGTATTTTTAAGGGGGAGGGACGGGTGTTTTAAACTGCACTTTTAACACGTTAATTGTTATACTGTATCGAAGAAATGGGAACTTAGCACCTCT
This sequence comes from Megalonaias nervosa, assembly GCA_016617855.1. Classification (NCBI taxonomy): domain Eukaryota; kingdom Metazoa; phylum Mollusca; class Bivalvia; order Unionida; family Unionidae; genus Megalonaias; species Megalonaias nervosa. The sequence goes on from JAECUM010002238.1 coordinate 21,983, forward strand.
GACATGGTGATATCGACGCAGCCGAACTGGCCTAGCCTGGGTGGGTATCGAACCCTCAGCCGTTGGAAGACGAGCCCTACGTTCAACAAAATGAACCAACGCGGCTCCTAAAACTCTACAGTCATACTTATCAAAATATTTTTATAAAATTATAAATTTATAAACAAGATAAATATACAAATAAGAAATAAATACAATATCTACTTCTCTAAGTTAAATTGTGTATGCATTCAGTGTACGAGTTTAAAAGGTACAAACTTTGAGAAGTCGTGTAAATGGGCATTAAAAGTACATGACTAACAATTTGATTTGGAGCCGGGGTGCTGGCTGGGATTTGTTATTAAAAACAATGTACGACCTCCAAATAGCTTGAAAAAAAAAATACTCTAGCACTGATTGCAGCTAAAAGCAGAACAAATTCAGTTCATTTGCTGAACAAAATTTGAATTGAGATAAACGAAATCCAATTATTCTGGATGGACAAAAATCAGGTCACCCGACCCCAGAATTATTATTCCTTAATATGGAAGTATAACTGGGAACAAAGCGGTTTACGCATACACACATTACTGGGATATTAAACTGGCCGTTTGTGCATATCATGCATTGTACCGTCAACGTCAGTGAGGAGGTCAGGTTTTCTATGGTAATTCATACTAGGTTAAAAAAAAACAAAATGTGCATTTCATTGCTTGGGAAGAAACATAAAGGCTATTGCTAATGCACAATTCAGTACAGGTGGGTGGGGGATGGTACTCTGACGGTGAAGATATGGCTACAAATTATGGTAATACTGATGCCCCGTTTCTTTCAGTTAAGTATCATGCACCATTTAGCACTGAGTGCGTGAAAGAGTAATTTATAATAAAAACAATTTCATACATTTTTTTCCACAGACTTTGATACAATGTAGAACAATATGGAGTCTATATGTAGTGAAAATGAAACGCCAATGACACTTATGAAAAATCCATTTAGTGGCAAGGAGAAGTGTATTTTGAATAACTTGACGAAAATGAACATTAATTCTTTTTCTGCACGTGCTGTTTGCAAATAAAACGGATTTTAGTCAGTCCTGAACAACACTGACAGTAGTTGCTAAAATATGTACGACGGCCTGTATTGGCCATAAGCAAGATTTCATGATGAAGACAGCAACACAATTTTCCATGTATTTTGTTAATAATAATTATGACAGAACTTTAGTATTGTCACGTTTGCTAAGCCCCAGGTATAAAGTCATGCAAAAGCTTAAATCTGCATGTCTTGAGAATATTACCGCTGCCTTGTGTTGGATCTCTAAAGACTGCCGCGGGGCTAGTGTTGAACTTTTACGCAAAGTTACCATGACCAGCCAGAGACCGGAAACTTGAGTCGGCAAAGGCCACCGACTGTGTTACTTAACAAAGGCTTGCCGTTATCACACCTTTATGTTAAAGGTTAGTTCAAGGATCAAAAGGAACGTCCACGGGGTGAACTGGGCGTGTTCTTATCCGTCCCCATGTTGACAGACAGCGAGAGGGACATTGTCCGCTAAGTTTGATTGGATCGGTTCACAGCGATAGCCAATCGAAATTTAGATAGACGGCGTGATTACAATGCAGATCCGAATGATACCTTCCGAAATCATAAGGGTAATTTAGTATTCGCCTGGAAGGATTTCAGATCAATAGCGTTTACTCCGAGAAAGAAGCCACTCGTAATCTGGCGTCAGAACTTAAAGGTAGAGTTTAAGGAAAGACAAAGCTTCGAAAAGAAAGCTTTTTAGGGGACAGAGAACTTCCGGTTCCATTGGGTCCCAAGTCTTCAAGAGTTGGAGACAGAATTGAGACTGTAGCCGAGATAGTCGAAGTCGACAGGAGTGTAGTCGTGGGGGAGAAAGTGGAGGAGGAGTCTAGAGCAAGTCGAGGAGGAGGAGAATGAATTTGTAGAAAGGTCGGGGAGGAAGTGGAGAAGGAATTGGGAGAAATAAGAGAGAGAAAGGATTTAACAGATGAGTAGAAATACAAGGACAGGTAGAAATCAATCTCACGCTGCTAATCAAGTGTGTGTGTGTGTGTGTGTGTGTGTGTGTGTGTGTGTGTGTGTGTGATTTGGAGTTTTAACGTAGCTTTATCAATTTTTCAGTCATATCGCTATGATGTCTGCAATGTGGCAGTTTATAGTGATGTCTAGCACTGCGGCATCATGCCGCAGACAAGTAGCATGATATCCCCCCCCCCCCGTCACATTATCCTGATACCAATCCGACCAGTCCTAACACTAACCTCTTACAGCCGGACGCCAAGCGAGGCGGCTGTTAGTACTATTTTTATAATTCTTTGATATGACCCACGACCTCCCGAATCCGAGACGGACACTCTAACCACTAGGCCACCGGAGCGGTCAATCAAGTGATGCAATAGGCTTATTAAAGGGTCGAACGGAAGGAGTATAATTGGAAATTTGACTCATTTGATTATTGAATTGTTATTAAATCGTTGTTCATTGAATTGCAACCTTTTTCTATATATATGTATAACCATCTAACCGTCGGCATTGCTGACTGGGTATCTCGGAGCTTTACATCTATCTTTCGCTAAATTTAACTTCCAAGCAAATGAAGCCTGAGTGGGGCTTCTATAATAGTTTAAATAAAATATTGGGGGCACTTCATCCCAACCATATAGTTCGCCACAAGTATCAAACATTATCATTTTCCCCAAATTAAAGAGTATGGAATATTCATATTCTCTGCTCACGTGCCTTTCTCTGCATGCTGAACAAAAATATTGTATCACAATTGGTGATTCAGTTATCAAAACTTTATTAATGTTCTTTGAGTTTAAATCTCGATCCACTTTCGTGGGTTCAAGGTAAAATATACGAAATCTAAGACTTTAGTCTAATATTATCCCTTTATGTAGAATACTAGCCACATTAAACTGCTTCATTATATCATGGTTCTAAAGCATCCATGTCTTTGCAAATTACTACATTGTACAACGATAAAAAAAACTAATTTATCCAGTCCAGCGTTCAAATATCACACAAAAATAACACACATAATTAGTTATCACAAATACATTTAAAAAAAATGTCACTAAATAACTACTAATATGTACACAACTAATTGTACCTGTGAGAACTTTTTTCTGTACGCGGTCTATTCGAAACACCGTACAGTCCATGTGGAAAAGAACATGAATATATACATGACTACATGTCGTATTTATCGCAATTAAGCATGCTGCGTTATGCTTCGTTTAACCTTCACGATTAGTGAGAATCGTGACAGTCACCAGAACTGAACGAAGTACCATCTTGTAAAGAATGCAACTGGTGATATATCTTACCTAAGCAGTTTTTAACTTTTTCTTAATTTGATTCACACTCTTGTTTTGCAGGAAGTGCCTTCTCACACTAGCGGAAACTCATACCACAACTTGTCATACATACAATCAAATTCAATATACATCCCATTTATGCATACATACAAAGTTTATTTAAGATAAGTAGCTAATGGCAAGTACTTTGCATTATCTTTATATGGGTATTAAGAAAGAAAGACTTAATGATACTCGACTATATAAACTTTGGCGGATTAATATTTATAGAAGTACATGGCGTGAAAGATGTGATAAACAGAAGTAAAACATAAGTCAACCCGGTTCCTTGACTGACAGTCATATTACACGTCAGTCAAGGGACCGGGTTGACCGGAAGAAGACGAATATGACAGCCCATATTGAATGACATCGTGATATTTGCCACATGCATTATACGCAAGGTCCAGTGTATATGAAAAATGTAAAGCTCTTTGCATCTTGATTAGTCTTTATGCAACACAATAATTACAATACAATAGCTCAATACTATCTCAATGCCGTGATCTGCTGTGCGTAGAATACAATATCATATTGCCATTTTAGCTCAAATAAATACCATTTCTGCAAAACAGATTGCACCTGAACATTTAAATGACATTTAAATGACAATTTTTAAATTTCTAGGGGTCCTGAGTGGCCGAGTGGTCTAAAGCGCTCACTGTTCTGGATCACTGCCATCTCACCTCTCTCTGCGTGGATTCGAGTCTCGGGCTCGACTAACGTTGGTACGTGAGAAAGCTTGCCAGTAACTTCTCGTGGGTCGGTGGTTCTTCCCGGGGTTTTCCAGGGTTCTTCCTCCACCAGCTATACTGGCCGCCATGTATAGCCTATCTTGTGCTGAAAAATGGCGTTAAACCCTACAACAACAACAACAGCAACAACAACATCACCAGTTTCGTATTTTTAGAATTTTTAAGAAAAAGAATTTCCCCGGATGTCCTCACTGGTTATACTGGCAATTTAAAAAGGACCTTGTATATCTTAGGTATTGTTCAAACAACCTTTAATTCCCTTTATTTTGGTATATGTTTGATGGGTGTAATATGGGTTATAGAGTATACAGCTTGGCCTTACTTTATGTGCACCTATCAAAAAACTGCTAGCTCCGCTTGGTCGTTTTCACTTCCTGAACTTCAGGGGAAAAAAAAAAAAAAAAGAAAGAAAGAGCCGATAAACTTTTTTACATTTTATATATTTGGTAATTCATTCATTGCACTTTCAGAAGCTGTTATTGTCTAGTCTAGCAAAATTCATTTTCCCTATTTTAATAACTGCTAAAGATAGTGTACTTTAGACTAATTCAGGCTGATTTTTTTTTAGCACAAGTAATTTTTGTTAGCTGTGTGGTTAGCTCATTTACCATTTCCACAAGTACAATATCCAATTAAATTTTAGCCACAGTACATGAAAGTAATATAGAGGTATGCCAACATTCTCTCCATTGTGCATGTTGCAAATGTAAACAACTTCACCTTACTCCCATCACTTTCTCAGAAGTTCGTAATATCTGTAGCGTTCCGAAAAGTCAATTGTCACGTGCACCTCAGTGCATTCAGTGTATATGTTTACCTTCCAAAATGGACTCGTCGAGGCTGTATATTGATATTACTGTACATGTAGTCATCTTACAATAATTTAGAAGCCTGGTATATTGGAGGATACAACCAACAAAATGGATTTAAATAATGATAATAAAACAAAATAAGTCTACCCGTATCAATTACCTGAAATCAAGGCAGTGTGACGAACAGGCCATGTGCTTCTAACACTGAAACTATCGAATCAAATAATGAAAATAATCAATCAAAAGTGACATGTCATTTCTCTGTGGAGCTGTTTAAAACAAAAGTTAATGTTTTAACCTACCCTTCTGTCCCTGCTGCTGAAATGTGTAACCTACTTGCATGTAATCCTGTCCAGTTGAAGAGTACTTGACAGCGTTTATTAATGCTACACCGACACTGTTGCACAAGGGTTTTACCTGGTATGCCTTGCCCGTCAAACGAACCTGGCGAATATTGATTGAAGGCGTTGGGCGTTTAATTATTATTTTTTTTTTTTTTTTTATACCGCATACGGGAATAGTCAATGCGAATTAAATTGGTTCGTTTATTCTCTCCCCGACCATGTTGATGTCATAGGTAAACTCCGGTAATACAGGCTTACTGATATAAGTAATCAAAACACCAAATCTGACGAGTCCAAACTTCTTTGCTTTAGCTACCATCATGGTTTTCATTTCACATAAAAGTCGTGTTCCTCACCCACCCCTTCAACTTCCATCACCAAAAAGGAATCATATATGTAACACTTACACTAGCATCTTCTGTTATTAATGATGAAGGAGATATCAACATTTAATTGTAGTTGGGTGGGTCGTGTAACATGACTGGACACGAATGACAAGAATCTGAAGCAACGCGTGGTTACTCATTGTCTTGACCCTTACGAGTCGACCGTGAAAGTAGACAATATTTCTGTAGCTAAATTGTGACAATCTAATAGTAAGTCACAACGGTGGTTACAATATAACCATTTACAAAAAGGTCTCTATATTGGAGCGCAGTGCACTGTCGGGCATTAAGTACGGTGTTCTGTTCCGGTAATACATAAACTTACGTACTGAGTTTAAATTTTCTAAATAAATGTTGGATTCTACTTTTTTTTATTTTAATGGGGAACTATATACGCAGATTTATTGTGTTCTCATTTTTTGTTGCTAATTATTCTCACTGGCGCTGACTTCAATATGTATTTGTCATACATTGAACCTGGAAAATAATTTGTTATATCAGTGATGTCGACACAGATCAAAACAATGACTTCATGAGTGTGCACTTTTTTGCACACTTTTTTTCATTTTCGCGGAACCGCTCTGGTGGTCTAAGTGGTTAGAGCGTCCGCCTCGGATTCGAGCCCCGACCGAATCATACCAAAGACTTATAAAAATGCTACAAGCAACTGCCTCGCTTGGCGCTCAGCAATATGAGGTTAGTGTTAGGACTGGTCGGCAGAGTGACATGTTAATGTGACTGGGTGGGACATGATGCCATGTATCTGCCACATGTTGCCAAAGTGCTAGACATCACTATCAACTGCCACACTGCAGACATATTAGCAACATGACTCAAATTGTTAAAGCTACGTTAAAAATCCAAAAACACACTTATTTTCGTGGAATTCGATAGGGGTGTGGGTGAATTATATCCAAAAATTTAAATAACAACAATACATTTTTGTGTTATTTTAAAAGGAAATTAGATACTTTAGCAGAGTCAGGTGTGCACATATATTGCTACGATCGTTAGAGATCAGAAACTTAACCTAGAAGTAGTAAAAACAGAGAAGGTATATAGTACACGCACTGTCACTAGAGATGTTGATATTTTATTTCACAATAACTGTAAGCAAGTATTGATAATCATAAAATTATGATAGGGAGTGTTACTTCAAATTTGAGCCATTCTAAATTTATATGACCACTCCGATGGTCTGCCGAACGGTTAGAGCGTCCGCCTCAGACGCAGGAGGTCGTGGGTAGAAATGGTATTAGCAGCTGCCTCGCTTGGCGTTCGGCATTATGAGTTGGGTGTTAGGACTGGTCGGCCTGGTGTCAGGATAATGTGACTGGATGGGACATGATGCTACATGTCTGCGGCATGATGCAGCAGTGCTAGACATCACTATAAACTGTCACACTGCAGACATCGTAGCGATATGACTGAGAAGTTGCTAAAGCTACCTTAAAATCCAAGTACGCACGCGCTAAATTTATATGCAAATTTTTATCTGCATGACTTGCTGAAAATGCCGCATTTTAGTTGAAATCTAAATTTAGTCATATATCACATTGTTCTCCATGAATGTATGATCACCAATGCTTATAGTCGTCTGCTAATGGCATTACAAAAGGGTTCATACCATATGGTAGTGTATGTATGTATGTATGCATGCATGTACTGGATTTAATGACACATCAGCAAAACACTGGTATAATTGCGCTTATAAAAAAAAACAAGCTCTAAAATGTAACAAACTGCAATAAAAAGTTTATGGGTGTCAAACATGCGGCCCGTCAGACTTGTCAGTCCGGCCCGCAGACCGGGTCTCTTATAAGTGTCAATTTTGTATGCTTATCGTAGTTAATAATAAGTATGACCCGAGTGAAGTACATTTATATAAAATCTGGCCCGTCATAGCAAATGAGTTTGACACTCCTAAAACTCTTCCAAAAGAAACTAAACAAAAGGTAAAATGTAACGATGTTGAAGCTATGTAAAAGATATATACAAGAAGATAAAAATATTAAAAAATATAAAATCCTTTATGGTAAACATTTCTTATATAAACCTCATCCCCTCAAAAGGTCAAATATTTTTTTTATATATTGTGCTGCCTTTCCCCTGTGTCATATGAAATAATCATATTAAAGAATAAGTGAAAATCAATAATGAAAAAGCAAGGATAAAACGCAGAGACTCCATGCAAAACTCACAGTAGTGATGTCTTTTGCACGTGCCTTATTGAAAAAAGATTCCAAGAAGAAAAGGAAAGGACAACAATTGAACACTTGTTCTGACAGACCACAGTGGCCGCAGTAAAAAATATAGTTAAGTACTAGGTCAAGTTACTATCTTCATGTGATAATATCCATACCAATAATCAAAGCGGCCATTATGTCCAGTTGACGTAACTTTGACGATCATCGATGTATGGCTGTCGACGATGACAGTTAATAGAGTGGTTTGTGACAGTTAATGCAGCAGTCAGTTACCCCGAAGCAACTGTCCATATATCTTCATTAGGGTGACTATATATACACATGTTAGAGAGCTATTGTGAGCTCCTTGCAAATAACAACTCTACCATATAATTTATTAATTTTCGCTAATTAAGAACAGATAGTCATCACACAAAAATGTATACGTCTCACAAAATTGCAATCTCTATTTAGAATACAAATGTGACATAGCACATTGGTGTAAACACAATATATTTGAGGTTTTCTGGTAAAAATTTAAAACATTTGTTTGATAAAGGTGTTAGCCGTGAGCGGTCTTTGTTATCTCTTAAATCAATTGTCGTTGTCAAGCAAGAAAAAACAGACACTAGTACATAATTTTGCTACTGTTGTTTTACATTACGTACTAGGTATTTGTCTCGAGTGCCTGTCCCCATCATTCCATTCTGTCCAGCACTGTCCATTCTGTAATATAGTGTGGACTAATACACATCATGACAAAAGGCAATTTACTCAAATACAATATCTTGAGTCTCAAAGCAGTATATACTTTGAAATGCAAATATTTTATATGGAATTGTTAAAAGGATAGAAATGACGATATTGTGATTCATAACATATAAAATAAACAATGTCAACAATTATTTTATAATCTTGCAATATCTAAGGTAAAGGAGTAGACGAAAATTAAAATGAACTAATGAACGAGTCAATCAACCAAATGGACGACCAAGCAAACAACTTACCCACCCAACCATACATTAATCAATTATACAATTATAATAATATGACCAGAGGGTGTGACAATACATGTACATTACCTTCCTCGATTCCCTATCAACCATTCCTGGGTTCCTGTCATTTTTCTTCCTACCACATTTTTGACAAATGTACATTCCTGGGTTCCTGTCATTTTTCTTCCTACCACATTTTTGACAAACGTACATTCCTGGGTTCCTGTCATTTTTCTTCCATCCACATTTTTGACAAATGGAGAGAGAGAGAGAGAGAGAGAGAGAGAGAGAGAATCATTTCTTTGCTACAAAAGTATGCGTATCTGCCGTCATAAAGCCACAAAACTTTAGAAATGTTTGAATTGTTTATAATAGGATGAATGTCGAATTACGTAATTTAAATAAGGACAGAGGTGAGATTGCAGTGATCGGCCAAGGCGAGCGCCCTAGACCACTCGTTTCCTCCCCCTTAAGTGGTTTATTTATATTCTTGCCAACAATGTTTTCACTACAAAAACAAAACCCACATTACATATATGCAAATAGCATGAACATATAAACAGGAAATCTAAAAATGGATAGAAAGAATGAAAGTTTCCTTGGTCAAGTCTTTTTATTTTTTAATTTTGGTACAACCGTAAATCAAAGGAAGAAAAGGCATAGAAACAAGAACGCTTCAAATGGCCATATGGCCCGAATGCAAACTATGAATACTGTAAATTCATTTATTCATTGCTTACCAAGTTTTGCAAAATACCTAACTCCTTGAATGACAGACTGACACGTCTAAAAACCAGCTTACGTGGCTCAAACGAGCAATAGCGTTTGAGACAAGAATCCTCGAAAGGACTGACTGTCTACTTGCTGAAAACCATTTTCGGGAATCCAATAGAGACCTTTTTTTCCTATTCATTGCTGAGCGTTGCAACCATCGCTGATATTCTTGAGTAATAACAAGATATTCAAATTGGCCGTTTTCTAAACAAAAGGCACCATTTTCATATAGGCTCAACAATACATCCATGGATCTCGTTTGGTGAAAACCACGTGTCAATATGATTATCCATTCAGCAGTAACGATCAAAATATTTAAAGATGGCGATCATGACAGCCATATTAGATGCAAGATGGGCACCATTTTCATTTAGGTTTGGTTTTGGTGTTTTACGGCAAAGCAATACAAATAGTTTATATAACAATTAGAGTAAAGTGTCTTGTCCAATGTCACATCACAGTAGATAAAACTGATCCGTTGGAAGGATTCGAACCAGTACCTTTTGGGTCAAGAGTCCGGCACGCTAACCACTTCATCACTGTGTCTCCTTTTTGCAGTTAGGACCAACTAGACACGATAAGAAGACTTTTGGTAAAAATGCCATTTAAATATAGCCATCCAATCAGGAGGAGGAGCAGCAACAAGAATTTTCAAGGTGACCGCCATGGTGGCTATATTAGATGTCAGATAGGCACAGCATAAGAAGTCATTTAGCGATTACTTACCCCATGTTGATATTATCACCAATACAAGACGAGTAGTGATAACAAGATTTTCACTGGTTCTTAAAATATAAGTCACAGGAGCTAGTATTTACAGCTGGTTATTCGGTGGCCTAAGTGGTTAGAACGTCCGCCTCTGATGCTGTATATCGTGGGTTCGAACCCCGGCCGAGTCATACCAAAGACTTACAAAAGTGGTACAAGCAGCTGCCTCGCTTGGCGCTCGGCATTAAGAGGTTAGTGTTAGGACTGATCGGCCTGTTGTCAGGTTAATGTGACTGGGTGGGACAGGATGCCCCAGTGCTAGACATTACTATAAACTAACACACTGTAGATATAGTAGGGATACGACAGAAAAATTGTTAAAGCTACGTTAAAAATCCAAATCACACACACACACACACACACACACACACACACACACACACACACACATCAATGCAAACCCTAGACCTGAGAAACCGAGCTCAATACAAAGGTTTACTAAAAATCACTGGACCATGAAATGCTGTTCATGTGTAATACCCCGTATATAACACAATTAAATACCAACTTAAGTGACTCTGTGATGAATAGTGTATAAAAAAAATGAACTAAACTCAACCCAAACCGAAGTATTGACGCCAGATGGATAGAAGATAGATGGACATGTATCATCAACGACAATCCATATAGCAGAACAGCTCTGTAATCTGCCTTGTTAAAAAAAAACAAAAAAAGAAAAAGAAAAATCCCCAGATTATTAAGACAGCATGAAAATTTAACAATATCGTCTACTTACGGTTTGAATCAGGTCTATAAACTTACAACGTCAAATACTTCTTATTTGTCGAATAACATCTTCTACTTACGGTCTACCAACTTTCAATTACGCTAAATACTTCTCGAGCATTATTGCCAACAAGATTCAAGGGCCGAAAAGAGGACGTATGGATGTTAAGGACCAAATGAAGCCCCAACCCCCTTTCGAAATTAGTAGAATGGGGCATAAAAAAGGAGAACTATTCCTTGATACTGCCTCGCTCCAATCACAAACCTGATCATCGAAAGACCAAATTTATTTATTCTGACATTTTGTCTAACAAATCAAATTCAAAGAACAAATGATATGAGTGAAAAAAGACGCTACTTCAATTAATACTATACAGCTATTATCCTGCAAATCCAATCCCCCCCCCCCCAAGGAAACAGGAAGAAAAACACATCAACCGTGTTTTCTGGCTTATTTTAGTAACAATATGCTAAAATATCGCCTGCTTGTCAATATGTAAGCCAAGCATGAGTTCTCTCCCCATCAATAGCGAGACTAGTGCCGAAATCTCATGAATCGTCAGTTACTACTTCCGCTTGTGCTTAGAAGTTCGCACTTTCTCCAGCCCTCGCAAATGCGCATGTTTTTATTTACATCAGAAGAGCGATTGTGTACGCCCAATCGTAAGACCAATCCTCCCGTGCTGAAATAACATTCTGCTCCTACTCCGTCAATAGACAGAAGTACCATATCCATCGATTTACCCACCCGCCCCAAAACCCCAATAAAAACAAAAAAAACTTAGAAAGCCAGCTTATTTTCAAACGGCTACTACAGTCTGGTCGAACTGCTGACTTCCTAGGCTGCTATCGAGGACAAATTCAAGACCGGAGGACCAAGATGCCTTTCTGGTCAAAATGGCATCGCCCATCAACTTTCATTTGACTTTTTTTCTACAAGTCACACATGATGGTCCATTACAATAAAGTCCAAATTGTCGACAAAGACAAAGCAGGCCTAAACCTCTTTTCGACAAACAACAATCAGTTCACAACATCCCAGTAACTGCCTCGTTGCTCATATTAGTCTCGATGACTGTATTTCAGCAACCTAAGCATAGTCTTTCTCATATACATCTATAATTCAGTCTCATGTACGACTTTTATACTTAATAAAGCAGCTCAATGCTCATTCTCTGATGCCATAGCTATGCCTGTTAAGCTCTAGGTCGCAGAAACAAGCATTGGTATCCACGTCCACGTTGCCATCACAAGTCCGTCCTTAGATTGCAACGTCTATCTTCCAGGCGTTTCTTTAATGGCTATATAGAGGTCAGAAAACATGCCATCAAAGGGGCAAACCTCGTGCTAGCACAGCGGCCCAGATGATAACACGATATGAGAACATTCGATTTCCATCAAGCTGGTCTTTACGACAACGTTCTCAAATAAATCAATGCCTTACCCATGTTGCATTTTTCCTGATATCTTGGTGGGTGGAGGTCTGCACCTTTCACCACAGAATGGAAGACACCCTGCCCGATGACCCAATGGTTTCACTAGAATATACAACCTCCTCACAAAAAGTAGTTAAACTCCCTCACCAGACAAGCCCGTTGGTATCTTAATCCAGGCCTGTTCAAGATCGCAGATCTCTCGACACACTGAAATATCAGAGTTCAGCATGAACACCCAGAGACCAATCCCAATGACCATTTGGGCGGGAGACCTTACTTGCGAAAAGTACAATGAGCATCTCTTTGTAGCAAAACATCTTTTTTCTGCTCCTGCGTTCCTTGTTATCAATGACAATACCGATCTCATTCAGTCTAAAAATCCTGTTGGTTTTGAGATGTCTGCTCCTTGTAACGTCCACTGTTGACCACAGCAATGGTTCCTACACCATTCCACCAGAAGAGCCTTGGCCTGGCTTGGAAATATCTTCGTTTCTCGGGTCTTCTCAATGCAGCCGTGAACCCATCCGCCGTTCGCCACCAATTCACGAGTTCTCCGCAGAACACTTTGCTATCCATAGTGACAGCCAAATCTCTCCACATAAAACCCAATGATAAAGGGTTCCGATTATAGGAGGTACCATCGCAACAAATGAGAAAGCCTCCCAATGTTCACAGTAGGTTTCTCATAGGAGGATAAATTGCCACACATTTGTCATAGGAGGATAAAGCGCCAGAATGATTGGTTGTGACGCCCACCTCCTGCACATCTTCCAAATGAGCGTGCCTTAACCCCTGCAGGAGTACCCGTATTAGATAAATCTCTTAAAGATGAAAGCCACCGTGAATACCTCTCCACTGTCTGGATAGGGTGAGCTCATTCTGTGCACCAGCTCAACTGTCATCAATTACATCAAAAGGCACGAGATTACCAAATCCCCAGACTCTGCCATCTTGTTTGGGATTTTCTATAGTGGTGTCATCATTAATAAATCCACATCCAAGTCCACAACACCCCAGGTAAGATTAATAATCAACCGTACATTCACCCCTCGATCTTCAGGTAAATCTGTGCATGTATCATCATATAGTTGACATGCAATGAGCTGGAACGCAAAGAATTCGTTGTTTCAGCAGTCCCATAGCTATAAGACTGAGCAGTTGACACTCTTTCCCATCTTCACTAGCCAAGTTTCCGATATGATAACCCTATCTACACCTTGGCGTATCGAGCAGATATTTCTGTGCTTCGGGTCTCTGAATTTCATTGGATGTGGTGGCAGCCACTGCATCCAATCAAAATTAAGTTGTTCAAATTTGAACACAGTTCCTGCATGACTGAGACAACAGGAGCACACAACGTGAATGGACTGATAAATAAGCACTCACCGTTATGGATCACTGCCATCTCACCTCTGTCTGCGTGGGTTTGAGTCTTGGGCTCAGCCAAAGCGGGTACGTGAGAAAGTTTGCCAGCAGCTTCCTTTGGGTATGTGGTTCTTCCCAGGGTTTTCCCAGGTTCTTCCTCCACCAGTTATACTGGCCGCCACGTATAGCCTACCTTGTGCTGAAAAATGGTGTTACACCCAATAACAACAACCAACCGTTTAACCAAGGGGAGACCACTCTTGTCCAACTTACAGCTTGGCAATCAGGTAACCTTTTAGCATTTTTGTTCAAGAGATCTGGCAAACATCTTGTTATCACTGGAGGACTGGATATATTTTGTAGTGGATGAACTCCCTTGCATAGCATTATCAGAAAAGATTTGAATTATACAGGATGAAACTAACTAGTCATCTGTGGTCATAACAATGCAGGTGAAAAAACTCAGCTTGATGCCACAATGAGGCTGTACATTTCATGAACCAGGACACAGTGACCAAAATGCTTTAAAAAAATATTCAACATTCTGAATATAACATGTTAAACATCATCTTTGAAAACTGTTGTATTCCTCTCAGAATTTTTATGTGTATTATCTTCAAAAATTATGAGCACCAAAATATTTTTTTGTAGCAACAACAAACTCTTGTAACTACTCTTCTATTTTTATTTAAAGAGACAGTTCTACTTTAGCAATATATAAGTATATTATATATAAATATCACAGTATCAATAAATGGATGTAATCAGATGCCTCACGTAAACATATCTATATCGTTATCTACATGACAGTAAGTCAGAATGTCTCAGGTAAACAGATATCCATATCATTATCTACATGACAGTAAAGCAGAATGCAATATTAAACTGAATAGACCCTGATCTGCTGTCATATAAAGTGCTGGCAAAATCGTATTCACATTAAATAATGGACAGAATGATCAGATAGATACACAATGTACAAGGGTTATTACAAAATTCCTGGGTATACAATAATAATGCATGTAATAAACAAAAATCAGCACCCAATTCTGCACTCTCATTAACTTAAATACATTTACTTACAAACAATGCCTGGAATTCATCAATGAATTTCCTCGATTGATTCAGGTAGATTTTCAATTTCAAATGGCCTTATCCTTGCTGAGTCAGAGGGTGGGTGGGAAGATATAAAAGGGCAATGCTTCTGGATTTTACACTTCAAGTATGACAAGTAACACTTCCAGGATTTGAGACTTATTGGACATTCATCAATATTGAGATTTATTTGATACCCATGGCCACTGGGACACTTGTGGCTATTGGGACTTATTTGACATTCATGACCACTGGGACTTTAATGACACTCATGACCACTGGGACTTGTTTGACACTAATGACCATTGATAGAGAAAAACTTTTACCAAAAATTTAATAAATATGTATAAATGCAAAAAGGATTGGAGGGCAAGTAGGGGTACATGGATATAAAAGGCCAGCACTTCCTGATTCTACAACCAAGTATGATATAGGTATATTCCTTAGCTTGGGACTAATGACCATATAGAGAAACTTCAGCCAAAATCATCATGCTCTGGAAAATATTTTCACACATTAAACCAAATGTTATCATTATATTTTTGATAGATGGTAAAAACATGGTGAATTTCATCATAGTTCCAATGCATATAAAACCTAAATGGTTAAAAACTAGTTTCTTTTAAATAAAAGGATGAATTTAGTATTAATGAAAATAGTGTTATACCTGTTTTTAGTAGGGTGCCATACCCTGCCCTCCCATGGTGGGGTCCAATACCCTGCCTTCCCAAGGTGGGGCACCATACCATGCCCTCCCAAGGTATACCCGCACTCTCTAAGTGTAACCCTACGTTAAAAACTCCTGCAAATTTGTCAAAAAAGTTGTATTCCTTAATCTATAATAAATCATGTTTTTTAAAACTCTACTTGTTTTCACTGTAGCTTGTAGCAACCAATAGCAAAGGTATCCAGTTAAGAATGTTTCATCAGTAAACCTGAAGTATATACTTTGAATTGTATGTACTTTGTACATGTGAACTAAAAAACAAGATATAGTTAAAATACAATGGCATATAGCAGACATGATTTTGGTCTTCCATAAAAAAAAAAGCTGAAAAATTTTAAAGGGGGGTTTGGGGGTCCTCCCCCAATGGGGTCTCGAGGGGCAGCGCTCCCAGTTTGGGGGTCCAGGGGGCCGAAGTCCCACGGCCAAAAACGCATTTTACAATCACAAAAAACTGATCCTGGTGAAACTTATGATCATAATATGAAACAAAATAATCATTTGAAAAACTAATAAACTTAACAAAAATGCTCAACTTGACTTGAATAATTTCACAATATTTATTGTCACATGAAAGTGTTCTCCAATACTATTGATGCTGACGTTATTTCATGTGCATGTTAGTGTTTACATCGTAATTAAATCACATTAATTTGTCAATTTTTGCAGCAAACATATTGTACTTCTCTCTTTTCATAAAAAATCTGCAAAATAAACCAAGTACATCAACTATATAAAAATAATCCCATACATTCACTTGTCTTTTTCTCCACTGGACAGAACCTGTTGACATGCCAGTTGAGATCTTTTTGCGGCTTTGGTAAAGATTTCTTTAGCCTTTCTTTCTGTCACCACTGACTTTTTTGGCTCAATGTGGAATCGTTTCTTTTCCTTCTCAATGAGAGCCTTTTCCTTTCAAGCTAGTGCTTGTATTGGCGACATGCAGTACGCATATTCTGACAGAGGGCTACATCTGTTCTCTCATGCAAGAAATCTTTCTTCTTATAGTAATTAACTGCACTTTTTCCAGATGCCTTCTGAGCTTCAATTTTTCCGTATGCAGCTTCTTTTTTGTAGGTGCTGTTCCAAATTCTTCCAACCACAATTACCGTAATTCAGATCTTTCTTGCAGAGGTCACAAAATGCCAGTCCTCTAGCATTCAGTTTTCTTATAAACTGACCAACTAAATTTCCATCAAATTTTTGCTCCAGCCATTCCCATTTCCATACGTTTTTTAAACCTTTATCTCAACTTCTCGTGTCATGGTCTCTCTCAACAACTCAGGACGCCATGTTTTGCAAGCATGCTTCTTTCCATTGCCATCAGTTTCCATTACACGAAAAGTCACTGAATGAATTTAAACTTTTGACCAATCAGAATACTCTTTATGAGAGTCATGTGATAACTAATATATGGAACGAATACTTTACAATGGTCGTTGTGGAATGGGACCGGAGAGACCGTTTTTAAAAAATGGGATCGGAGATAATATAAAAAACAGACTATATCAAGAAAAATCTGATTCAAGTCAGGAGAAAAGTGGAATTCCACTTTAAAACAGAGAAAAATCATGTCTGATATAGATACTTTAAAATTTAAAAATACAAAATTTCTATGTATCTCCTCAACATAAAGTCTATATGCATGTACATAAATGTTTTATTATATTCTGAAATTCCAGTTTCCTGCTTTGTACATTATTACACAAGAACTTTCAATCATGATATATACAGACATCAGTACATGTACATTCTCAAAATAGGATCTGTACAAAATAATTTAAAAGTTATGATGAAAATGCTAAAAACATCATCCTTTACATTTATGATGAATGAATGAATGTTCTATTAAATTAAAAATACATAAATGAGATATAATCAAAAGTGACAGACATAAGCTCTGTGAAGAACTAAGTGTTTCTTGAGTATGTATTATACTTCAATTGGAGAACAGATGCAATAAAAAATTGGCTGGACCAAAAGTGAAAACAATTACCAATAACATCTAGAAGGACAAGAATGACAATTTCAAAACCACAACCCTGGAGAAATATCCACTTTTAAGCTATCAGAGAACTACTAAGTTTAGCATTTTGTTAATGCTTGTAATAAAATATGAACTCAGCTGGTATAAAAGACTATGAATTTAACAATTTCCTCATAAAATTTTTTTGTAAAGCATTACTTTTTGATACTTTGACCTACTTGATTTTTATCATAATTACACAAACAGTGTCTGACTTTTCTAGCATGAAATAAATACTGAAAATTCTAAAGGGAAAATAATTCTTGAAAGTAAAAATGTTATATCTGGAGTGAAACTAAAGTTTTGGCACCAAGCTAGTAACCATTTCCAGTGCTGTGAAGTCCCTTTATCTTTTATTTCATTCAAATAAATCAGAAACACATCCGATTCAAATTGCTTATATAAAGCACGTAAACATATAACACATGACCAAAATAAGGACATTTATGAGGTAAAATCACCTTATTGATTTATATTCTTCACATTGCTATGAATGACAAAGAAATAGTCATTTGATGTTATACGATGATAATAAAGACTGCCTTATCCCGCAGAATCACAAGTGTTTCAGATCGCTTTCAATTCCGTAGATTTTAGCTTTAAGGTTCTTAAGTTCTCCAACCAATTTCTTTGATCTCCCTGAGGTGGCTCGTACATTTCTCAGAATCTGCATGTCAATATCGTCAGGCCTCTTCAGGTCCATATCTTCAGAGAAACCGAGAGTAACCTACGAGAGTAGATAATTTAAGTCATTCACTATTTCAAATCAAATAAAAAATACATTGCATTTTATTTTATTATTATAACATCAAATGATTATGCATATTTTTTTTTCTGTAATAACCAAAGCTATGCTAGCAAAATGTCATACAATCAAAGTTTGATCTTTTTCTTGATATATGTGTTTATATAAGTCAAGCAAAATTTAAGTTGTCCATTTAATGTTCTCTGGGACAGAAAGAATATAGAGTTCTTGCAAGAAATAAATACTGAAGAAAGCCATAGTTCCTGTTAAGCATAATTACTCTGTAAACAATCACTTCAAATATTGGTGATTTACATTTCACTGATCACTGAATTAAATTTGAGAAAATATCTCAGTTATCATGTTAATGATCTATCATTAACACGATCACTGTTCAACTTACCTTGTAAAGCTGCCTTTCCACTTCTTTCAACCTCGTTCTAAGATTTTTTATATCCGTTTTAAAACCCTCTACTTCAAGGTTCCTCCGCCTCTCAAGGTCCTGGTATCGTTGATTCATTAACTGTAACCTTTTGGACATTTTTTCTCCACGATCCTAGGGTGTAAGTAAGCAAATATGATAAATGCATTAATTTATTCACTGATTAATATATGGCATAGTATTGACATAAGGCAGTCACAATAATCTTGTGCAAGTCATTGATATATGGCAGTCATATTAATCTTGTGTAAGTCACAGATATATGGCATAGTTATATTGATATATGGCAGTCATATTAATCTTATGTAAGTCACTGACATATGGCAATCATATTGATCTTGTGTAAGTCATTGATAAATGGCAGTCATATTAATCTTGTCTAAGTCATTGATACATGGCATAGTCATATAAATCTTGTGTAAGTCATTGATATATGGCAGTCATATTAATCTTGTGTAAGTCATTTATAAATAGCTGTCATATTAATCTTGTGTAAGTCATTGATAAATGGCAGTCATATTAATCTTGTATATGTCATTGATACATGGCATAGTCACATTAATCTTGTGTAAGTCATTGATATATGGCAGTCATATTAATCTTGTGTAAGTCATTGATAAATGGCAGTCATATTGATCTTATGTAAGTCACTGACATATGGCAGTCATATTGTTAAGTCATTGATAAATGGCACAGTCATATTAATCTTGTGTAAGTCATTGATACATGGCATAGTCATATTAATCTTGTCTAAGTCATTGATACATGGCATAGTCATATAAATCTTGTGTAAGTCATTGATATATGGCAATCATATTGATCTTGTGTAAGTCATTGATAAATGGCAGTCATATTAATCTTGTTCAAGTCATTGATACATGGCATAGTCATATTAATCTTTTATAAGTCATTGATATATGGCAGTCATATTAATCTTGAGTAAGTCATTGATAAATGGCAGTCATATTAATCTGGTGTAAGTCTTGTGTAAGTCATTGATACATGGCATAGTCATATTAATCTTTTATAAGTCATTGATATATGGCAGTCATATTAATCTTGAGTAAGTCATTGATAAATGGCAGTCATATTAATCTGGTGTAAGTCTTGTGTAAGTCATTGATACATGGCATAGTCATATTAATCTTTTATAAGTCATTGATATATGGCAGTCATATTAATCTTGAGTAAGTCATTGATAAATGGCAGTCATATTAATCTGGTGTAAGTCTTGTGTAAGTCATTGATACATGGCATAGTCATATAAATATTGTGCAAGTCATTTATATATGGCACAGGCATATTAATCTTGTGTAAGTCACTGACATATGGCAGTCATATTAATTTGTGTAAGTCATTGATATATGGCAAAGCCATATGGATCTTGTGTAAGTCATTGATATATGGCAGTCATATAAATCTTGTGTAAGCCATTGATACAAGGCATAGTCATATAAATCTTGTGTACAGCACTGACATATGGCATAGGCATATAAATCTTGTGTAAGTCATTGATATATGGCAAGTCATAAATCTTGTGTATGTCATTGATACATGGCATAGTCATATTAATCTTCAGTAAGTCATTGATATATGGCAGATATTAATCTTGTGTAAGTCATTGATATATGGCAGTCATATTAATCTTGCGTAAGTCATTTATATATGACACAGTCATATTAATCTTGCATAAGTCATTAATATATGGCATTATCATATTAATCTTGTGCAAGTCACTGCCATTAAAATACCAATACTGTAAATGGAAATTATACACTCGCTGTGATTATTAATCCTCTCCATACATGCCAGTACAGTAAGGTTGACTCAGGACATCACTGACCCTAATGGTCTCGGTAACCTTAAGGTATGTGGTCTTAAATTAAACTTACTATGCACAAGCCCTTATTTTCTTACCTGACTTATCATGACCATGACCTCTGACCGTTAGATCTCAAAATATATAGGGTTTCTTTATTATTTTAGTTGCAAGCTATCCACACAGTTTGGTCTGGGACTTAATCTAGATCACAAGTTATTCTGCAAAATCAATTTTTCTTTGAGTCAGACAGTCCCTGGACTTTGCCCTTTTAACCTCAAAAACTTTAGGCCTCTTCCATATCTTAAATGCAAGACATTCACAAACTTTGGTAAAGATACATGGTCAAGAACTAAAGTTATTACACAAAACCACATTTCTTCTTTCTGTCACACTGACCTGATCATAAACCCCCAAAATTAAAAATTTCTCTTTTCTTAATCAAAGTGTAAGTCATCCACAAACTATAGTAAAGTTACATTATAAATAAACAACATTTGTGCAGAAACATCTTTTCTTTCAAAGTGACATTGACCTGTCACCTTTTGACCCCAACATTTAAAGACTTCCTTTCCTCATGCACTAGCTATCCATAAAATCTGGTATCTGTGATGCTGGAATGTAATTATGTTGAAACCATTTTTCTTCTTTCACTTGCTGACCCTCATATTTGAACCCCAAACCAAAAGGCTTCATCCTCACCCAAAGTGCAAGCCATCCAAAGTTTGGTAGAGGTATGTGATGCAGAACTCATGTTACTGTGCGAAAAGCATTTTTCTTCTTTCTGTCACAATAACCTCTGGCCTTTGACCTTTCATTCCATACAAGCCATCCACTAAGTTTGGTAACTATAAATGATGGAGAACTCAAGCGGAAATCATTTTTCTTCCTTCAGCCATAGTGACATTGACTTTTTACCCTACAATGGTTCTTCCTTTGATTGTGATCCTGAAATTTGCTAACAGCCAGCCAGCTGGCCATATTCTAGATGGATGGACATCATCATAATATAATATGATCTA
This sequence comes from Megalonaias nervosa, assembly GCA_016617855.1. NCBI lineage: Eukaryota > Metazoa > Mollusca > Bivalvia > Unionida > Unionidae > Megalonaias > Megalonaias nervosa. The sequence continues at coordinate 43,768 of JAECUM010002238.1, forward strand.
CCTTATGGTCAAAATATTGGCATTGACTAAATCTGATTGCTGAATACCTTATTCAGTTTAAATGACTTCTAAAAAATCTTTTATGTTAATGATAGTATAGTCCGGTTAAATATTGAGAAAAGTTCAGTAAGTAAAAATTTCATACCTTTTTTAAGAAAAATTGTCTAAATCTGTTTATAGGTAAAATGTACTCCTTGTGAATTGTCTAAATTGACTGTTACAATTAATAAAGTGTTTTATTTTCCAAAATTATAGACTGCATTACTCTCTTGACTTAGAATCAATCTGATGTCATTCCAGAACAAGCCATTTAATTATTGTGGAAGTATATTGATTTCAAGCAAATTATGTTTTATTTTTGTATGGCACATACAGTGGTCCCCCTCTTATACGGCCACCCCTTCTGCACCAGGAAAGTGACCTTATAAAATGGGTGGCCTTTCCAGAGGGGTACTAAATTTTTTTGTGAGAAAGATTTGTAATATACGTAGTAAGAATGCTACATACTTCAAAGCATTTAATATCTTCGTTTAAAAGTAACATTAAATTATTGAAAGGTTCTTCTTGTGATAATAATAGACTTATTTCAACTGAATATACATTAATAGTTCTTATTGTTGACATAAGCCTGATATGCGAGTGGGTATTGTTGTCATGCACATTGCAAAACCATTCAAAAATGTCATTTAAATCTTGGTACATATATAATTCTCTTTCCATTTGCTCCATTTTCCCACTGCTGCTTAATAATCAAATTATCGGTTACGACGTTGTTTATTCGAGTCTTTTCAACATAAAATTGTTTTATTCAGGTCTTTTCTACATAAAATTGTCCGGCAAGTCCCCCTCCCCACCCACCCGATGTCATCGAGTAGAGTAACCGACTTTCTTCTAAAACAAAACGTCTCCGTTTACGTGATGACATGCTAATGTTTGGTAATGATTTATTCGGATGTTGCTAACTGTATGCAATTATGCAGACAAAACTTTTGTTGAGTGGACAAAATGCCTTCTTCGTATGGGAAGCAATAAATGTGTTGTCACGTGACTTTTCGGTCTTTGTCTGGTACCCTGTTTTGTTCAAGGTTAATTTCTCTGTGTGTGTTAATGCACAAAATCTATTTTTAGCCTATGCTGACCATGCTATGATCTTGACAATTACATCCGGTTGTAATCATCAAAGAGAAGAACTCAACAAATGTGTGAAGCCCAGAACTCTACCAAACATTGTTGAGCCCATTTCCTGTAAACATCAGCTTTTATAGATAATGATATAATATTAATTTTAGTGTTATATGTACTTTAGTCAACACTTCTTTCAGTAGCGGAAACCTGACATTGGGAGACATGTATCAACGGTAGAGATAATCTGATTACTTACCTTATGTCATTAATTATTGGTTCTGGACACATTTGAAATAAAAAGTGGCCACTTGTGAGGGGAACATTTTACAATTTTGTACTAATATGCTGGCCGCTAGTCGCGTTAGAGGGGTGACCATTCTTGAGGGGTACTTTTGAACACAAACTCGTCGGTGCCAAGGGATTCTAGCCGTAAGAAGCAGATGGCCTCTGGTCAGGGGGACAGTTCAAGAGGGGGACTACTGTATACACTGCTTGTGATAAAAATATAGCACAAAAAAAAGGCGAATCATGGTTTCTTTTTAATTTCAGCAAGAAGAATTGCAATGTGGATTTACTGATAGTACTATGCAAAAATGGGAACTATCATAGAGTACTCTCATTTCAAAATTGTCTCCAAAGCTTATTACAATTGAATCATCACAGATCCATTCAATACAGTCTGTTCTAGTGACTCATTATTTCTGCATTCATATCAGAAGCAGGTAATATCTGTGCAAACCTCTGTGAGAGTCACACTATTAAATAACTTGAATAAAACTTTATAAGATCACTGAGAGGATTTTTCAGGCATGGAAGATTTGAAAATATGTTCAGATACTTCTAGTTTTGACCTTTTTGCAACCAAAATTGGATAAATCAATGTCAGATGAACTTGGTTTGAATTTCTGCATGAAAGACACATGAATATTTCCAATACAGAAGAGCTTTGTAAAGATGGTTAGAGTTGTGCATAGTCTCGTTTTTGGGGTTGCAAAAATGAAGAAACTGAAAATTCGTTAATATGTTTACAGTTTCATATTTCACACTATGTATGTATGTATGTATGTATAATTACAGCAATAAAACCAGAATGGTGAAAAAGGGAACTAATCCACTTACACTGACATAGTCTTTGCATTAAGTGCACATAGTAAAACTAGGAATGACTTAGGGGTTAAGGAAAGATTCAACACCATGTACCTTCATTGGCATGTTGTGATTATAACTTAATAATTACAAGAAAAAAGCCCTTTATTTGAAAGGAAACTAGATACTGGGCAAAATACTGTTACCTGTTCACAGCGTAAAAGTCTAATTTTTTTGAGGCAAAGAGTTTATTCATCCCATTAAGATGCCCACATACACTTACTTTGAAGACCTCTCTAGTGACATCACCCTCCTCACGGATCCTGGCTAGTTCATCCTCCAGCTGTATCACCTGTTCTCTGTACATTTCTGCCAGCTTCTGGGATTGTTGTAGCTGGTACTCCAGTGACTGGAATATACATGGAAACCAGTCTATATGGGAGAACCAACAGACAGGGCAAAATGTCCATTATTGACTGATACCCTCTTCTGACAGACAAGAATTAGTCTTAAGGCAAGGTGTCTAATGGATGGTTCTTCACAGTTTTAAGACATAACATTTCTTACCTTGTCAAGTTCGTATGAACTAGAGTTATTAGAAGTAGGTGCATCGCAGAGGGCTCAGCATGGCCTTACAATGAGGTACCTTGGGAAAACAAATGTAGGTGTATCCAACTAAAGGCCAAAACTCCATAAAAAGACAGTGTAAAATCCTGAAAATCATGCCATCCCCTCCCCTGCCAAGTTATATTTCAAACCACTAGGTCATGGGATAAATTGTATAATGATATTAAAATTAGGAAAGTAACAAACTTCAACATTGAGGTTCTCAAGGTTGTGGATGGGTTGTGGATGGGTTGTGGATGCACAAGTAATTTGTTGTGTCTAGTTTCTGCCAAGGGTCATTTGACATTAAAGCTGCTGGCTCATCAGATTTGGTTCAAATCTAAAAAACTAATGCAAGATTATCCTACAGAAGCAAAAGTTTAGGAGGACAAGTAATAAAGGGCCACAACTCCTGTAAAGACAGGAACACAGTTTAGATCCCTTCAATAGAAATTTGCATACCAAAACTAGTTGAAATCTTACAATCCTTGCCAAAGTTGACAAATCAAAATTAGATGAATACATACATCATCAGGGGGCTATAGTTCCTATACATGATGCAGAGTGCTGGAAATCAAAGCTGTCATTAATATACAACAGTCAAATTTGATGAAAATCCAAGTTATTTAAATCAAATTTGACTGATGTAAATATTCATCATATTCATTTTTCTGCCAACAAGTTTATGGAATAAAAACATTTTGTCCATAGTATTAATGTGGCAAAGCAAGTCATAAATTAATCACTTCTAAGAATTTTCTTTACCTTACATGTAACATATGCAAAGTATATCTCTGAACTATGATTTCTGAGGAAATATTGACGTTGTTAATCTTTTACACTGCTGAGTTTCTGAGTTTCTATTTTTATTATATACTTTAGTGTGAAAAGTAAAAACTTATTGGCAAAGTAATTTTCATGTCTGAAAATTTAAATTTTCCATGCTGCCCTGTGAGGCTTGATTGTGTGTGCACAGAGAAATTATACTTGCAACAACAAAAGCTAACATTTTGTGAGCTAGAACAAATAAATCAAAATCACATTACATTTCTTAGAGGGAAATTAAATTTTGCTGAAGAAATCTGATTCAGTGCCATTTGCATTGATCTGAAGGTATTTTCCCTTAATTCCTTGACAACAATAATAAAACTGTTGTGATGCATGGCTAAATTGGACTCATTGTTTCAGATAAGGTCAAATAGTTTACAAAAATCAAAACTAAGTCGCTGACATTGATATGACTAGCCAAAGAAAATGAGGTGAAATTATGAAAAGGGGGGTGTTGTGTTGTGTGGTACTGAAGAGTGAATTTAATCTTTTGATTCTGTATATAATACAAACAAAGTTTTCTTTTACAACATAAATACTGGATATATTTCATCTTATGGTATGAAAAACCATACATTTTAACTTTGCCACTCATTAAAATATCACCTTTATTGTACCACATGATGAAATGTATTGGGCATATATTTTTAGCACCGTGAAAGCTTGATTTTATCCACTTGTCAGAAAATGACATAAATACTGAGTTGGAAAATGTTAATCAAAGCACATTTCTACCATGTTATTCTGACATGAATGACTTTAATAACCAGCAAACAATGTAAGAGTTGTAATTTTATGCAGAATAGCTTTATTTTTCCAGCATTTTGAAGTGAAACTGCAAGGACAAATACTCTGCCCAAATTGCTCCATAACATGAATCCAGCTTAGAAATGAGCAGTTTTATCACTGATTGCCACTAAATTAATGTGTTTTATAGTTTCTTTTCAAACATGGTGTGTGTTAACACATGAAACTCTAGCATTTTTATAGAACAAATACATATCAGTAATTAAATAAAAGGACAATACTTGGAAAGATGAGAGCTCATTTTATGGCCCCAAAATGCAGTTGTATGCTAAAGCTTACAGAGCTGAAGTCAATGACTCTAACCTTAAGTTCTTCAGTGAACTGAGTTCTACTTTCACAAGTCCCATCTGTAGTGTTCAATGCAGAGTCTCTGTTATTCATGTTTAGCTGCTGTTTACAGAAGTCAAGCTCTCGAAGAAGTTTGTCTTTTTCAGCTATCCAGAGTCGTTCATTGGCTCTCCCTTGGTATCGAAGTTCTAGAAAATCCTTTGTGCTTTCATACAGCAGGTCTTGTGTTTTGTGTAACCTGTGGAAAAAAGAATACTACAGTACTGAACAGACTTATTTTTGTCATCCATTGTGAAGTCCTAACAAGGACTCTAACAATAACAATTAGTCCACTTTTGTTCTTTTCTCTGCAACTAAGTAAAGCAAATTTGTTAAAGTACTATAAACATCTATGGACTTCAAGCTTTGTGAGTATAATAATCCTCTATGGACTTCTAGCTTTGAGTACAATAATCCTCTATGGACTTTTAGCTTCTGAATACAATAATCCTCTATGGACTTCTAGCTTTGTAAATACAATAATCCTCTATGGACTTCTAGCTTTGTAAGTACAATAAAACTCTCTGGACTTCTAGCTTGTGAGTACAATAATTCTCTAAGGGCTTCTAGCTTTGTAAATACAATAAACATCTATAGACTTCTAGCTTTGTAAGTACAATAAAACTTTATGGACTTCTAGCTTTGTGAGTACAATAACCCTCTAAGGACTTTTAGCTTTGTGAGTACAATAAACCTCTATGGACTTCTAGCATTGTGACATTTTTACTTTTGCTTTCAGAGGTCTATCATCAAGGTGAGTTACTACTGATGTCTGCTGTCGTCAAATATAGATTTACTGTGTCATGATGACAGAATTATTGCATTCCTATGTCCACATCACAGAAGAATAGAGCAATGAACTTTGGGAGACTGGGAGTCAGTATTATGAAATAAACTTGATTCTGATGTTAAATTATGTATTGAGATCACATTTAATTAATATTACAACTTTTGTAGTCACATATATCAATGATACCCAACTAATATGCTACACTGATCATCCATTCTTCCAATCAGGCATGACTGTCATTCGCTTATCAATGCTAACAATTAGCTGTAATCAATCAATCCATGGCTTAATTAGCTTAGAGTGTCTAAAATATATAGAGATTCTTGATTCACAGGTATACAACTGAAATGGACAACTCAAACAAACTTTAAAAAATTTACTTCAATTATATTTTAGTAGAGTTGTCTCCCTTTCCCCATGATAATCTGATTTTAACGTAAATTTTCTTTCTCCGAGTTGGTTTCAATCTTCTGAAGTGTTGGGGCTGACAACTTGGCTGGTAGTCAATCATAGACAAGGTGTTGAAAGAAAGAAATCATAAGTAATCACCATATGATTTTACGAGGGCTTTAAAGATGCTGTCAAAATGCATCAAGAAATATCAATATTCATTATGGCATTACATCATCATACAAATTTGAAAAAAGCCATGACCTAATATTAATGATGAATAATTTCAGTTTGGTTTATTTTCAGCAATAGCTTACTTTTAGAGAGAAATATTGGCAGATGATGGGAAAATAATTTTGATGTATCAGGATTTAGTTATTCATATTATAGAAATATGATAGTTTGAAAATTTATAGACAGTACAATGCCGTAATTTGTACAATACAACATGAAAACTAAAGGCATTTATGTTATTTTTAAAACATATATCTGTGTCTAAGTTATTCTTTTTGTGCAGACTGATTTTAATTTTTCATCTTGTACCAATATTTTTCAAAAGTTTTCATTTAAAAGCTTGCTTTAAAAAACAATTACCCTTTATTTTTTCAAACAGTAGGAAAACAAGTGCTTAGCTTGTAACATATTGTAATGAGTCAAGCATATCATAAGTTCATATCATAAGTTATTCATAAAGAAATTCATAAAAGTATGCATTAAAGTAGGTACCATATCACAACCTGTTTGTTACAATAAGTAACAAATGAAACATCAAAGGCAATACACTGGTATATTAAATACAACTGATATAAATCAAGCCTATACCACAATGACTACAGAGAACACTCTTACAAGTAAAACTATAAAAAAATAACATCAATTCAAATTTTTTTACTCAAGAAATTACTTTTCTGTTAGAGTGTGTAATTTCGCCTCATCTCTCTGTTGGCGGGTTTCCATCTCTTCATCTTTAACATGGCGGTCATCTTGCAATGCCTGTATCTGCTCCTTGGAAAGTTTTGCTTGGTCCTGTATTTGCGCCTGGAGAGACTCCACTTGTAGCATCAGGATATCATTATCATGCTTAAACCTCTCCTCTGGAGTTGGTGATATTGATGGATGTTTGTCTAAAGCTGAAGAGTGGCTCTTCTTTTTACCTATAAAAAATAGCAATAACAAGACAATGCCAGGAATCGATATCCCCATACTTTTTCTTGGCATCAATATGAAAATCCAGTAATAATTATTGAAGGTATTGCTCAGAAAAGAAATTTTAATGTAAATTATATTTTTCAGTGAATATTTGCTAGATCACATTAATGTTGCAGAATATAAATCATAACATGTAAGCAAGGGCTATATGGTTTTGCAGCACATGATCCCATTGGGCTAAATTGTGATGTGAAAAAAAAAGAAAAGTGCACTCTACTTTTAAACCGTCCATATTTTAATTTGGCCTGTCAAATCTGCCTTTTCTACATTTAATTTTGAAATACTGCAGAAATGAGGGCTTGATCAACATGCTGTCTGTTTTTATGTCCATCCTGCATACACACTGGACTCATATTTCACAACATTTTCGGTTCAAATTCATTCACTGGTATCTCCATTAACACATTCCGAGCTCCAATAATCTGATATACTTTCCAAGTTTAAAAGTAAATTGTCCTCATCACTATGATCAGACAGTATTTGCCAAACAAAACTGTCAACGAAAGATGAACCAGCCATTTTGGGGCTGTTAGATAGCCCATATCATATTATTATAAACAGGCATTTGTTAAACTTCCTTGATGCTTCCCTCAAACTATGACAGAATGCTTGTTACATGGCCCAATGAACCCAATATGCCAATCAAATTTAGTTTAGTAACCATTCAGGTCAAGCTGAATAAACCAGATGTGTCAACAGTCATGAAAAAATGCATGTCAGGATAATCACTACAATATTTCTACTGGCCTTCCATATGGGCCATAATCTTCAGTTGGGAACTGTTAAGACGTATCCCTGCTGTTAAACCATTATCTGTTATGCCACTGATGCAGAAACTGTTTATCACCATTTAGATTACAATCTGATGATCAAAGCAAGTGGATAAGGGGTTGAGTGGGCAAGAGGGGACATCTACAGCAGACACGTAAGTTGGCTGATGTGAAGGTCTGCAGCTATACTGCGGAGATGCAAATATGTTCTCATAATAATCCACTCCAGTTGGAAATAGCCTCGGACAGATTAACATGTCATGCAGTATGCATATGAGGTAAACATGGCTGAGATGAGCTAAAAATTCCATACCAAGATAGGCAAAACAAATGGTAATGAATGCAGAGCCATTGAGTGATGCTGCTTAAGTGATGACAAACAGAAAAAGATATCTTGTTTCACTTAGGTCAAAGTTACATGCTGCTATCAGAAGGTCATGGAGTGCTATGAACTGTGGACCCCCAAGTGTGTTCATTACCAGAATGTTTAATCCGAAAGAAAAACATTAATGATGCAGGGTCAAGCTGTGATGATGCTAGTCTGGCTGTTGCATTAAAGAAATAACAATCAATTCTATAAATACATAGCTGCCAACCCTGGGGTACAAAAATACTGGGGGCCCTGAGTGGCCGAGTGGTCTAAAGCGCTCTCCGTTACGGATCACTGCCATCTCACCTCTATCTGCGTGGGTTCGAGTCTCTGATTCGGCGAATGTGGAGATGTGAGAAAGCTTGCCAGTAGCTTCTCGTGGGTCAGTGGTTCTTTCCAGGGATTTCCCGGTTTCTTCCTCCACCATTAATACTGGCCGCCACGTATAGCCTATCGTGTGCTGAAAAATGGCATTAAGCCCTACAACAACAACAACAACAACAACAACAACAAAAATACTGACTGCTTATGACAAAATACTAATTTTCAGGAACAAATACTAACTTAAAAAATATTAATGCATAAGTAACTTTTTACAACATCTACAACTATCTGTAAAGTAGGACAGTACCTTCCTTAATTATTTAATGTCAAAGATGCATGTGTTGCACTCTTGCACCTTCTGAATGGGCACCCTGTTCCATTTGGGCACTCAGGCACAGTCTGTTTATATGAGCCTTTCCACACATTTTATTTTCTTTTTTCAATCATTATTGATTCCAATGTCCCATATTTCACTGATGATCTGAATTCTGTGTGATTTTCTTACTGAACTGTTTTCGTTTTATCCCACGAGTAATCCTTTGCGATTTTGCTGTCTGGAAGACGTGTGTGAAATAATGTGCCAGCAACACCAGTAACTGTAAGATGAAGGTTCTTTTCTAAAAGAAATTTAGTAAACTGAATTCCAATCAAATTACATCAAGGTTATCTCTGGGTTTTTTATATGTCATAAGTTTAGGCCGATTTGTGTATGATGAAGCAGCAAGCTGATGTTTATTAGCTTTTTTGTGCTCTTGTATTTTATGGGTGCCTTCATGCCCAACAGCAAAATCACATTACACAATTTGCAAAACGTGAAGTTTTCTCCTTTATTAGATGGTTTCACAAATCTAAACAAGATGGCACAATTGTCCTTCCAGTTCTGTTTTCTTGTCTTTCCTGGAGAAAATTCTGAATATTCTGCTTTCCTATTCAACATGATTAGAAGTTGAATATTACGAAGATGAGATACAGTGATAGCGGTAACTGTTTACGAAATCCAATATGGCAGATTAAGATAGGCATGGTAGCCTCGATTTCGAATAAACCAATCATATTGTAGAACTGTATTCCTATATACATGCGATACATTTCTATCAGAATGGAACTGTGCCCATTCTAAACTGAAAATAGCAAGGAAATTTTTTATTATTTTTTTAAATTAGAAAACGTATTTCTTGCAAAAAAACCCATACACCCGTATTCAAGTCCAAAATACAGGACAAATACGGAAAAAATGGGACACTTGGCAGCTATATAAATACTGCAGGGTGGTCATGTTCACCACTCTATCTTTATTCATCCTTGTGACTTCATTATCACAGGTGTCCAATTGAGTATGGATGCATTAGGAGGACAATAGCAAATGAGAATAAGCCTTTGGAATTCCCGGGGATTCAGATTATGTTTGACAAGACAACCAGAGATCTCCTTATCGCCAATGACTGGTAGTAGATTGATAGAGGTCCTCATTATCTGTGTCTACCAAAGCCTTGACCATGTAGGGAAGATTTACAAGATATGCCATTAACATTTGACCCTCTGACTGAAATAGCATACAGGCAAGGCCAGTTAGGAAGGTAGTTTTGAGGTGTTGTTGAAAATTTGCCTAGGATGGATTGGTTGTATGGAACCCCAGAACATGCCATATATGCCAGGATGGTTGGCATGGTTTGAGATTCATGCTGGGATGGCCATGTGGACAGACAAACTGTGCAGGTCCCCCAAAACACGCCATATAAGCCAGGATGGATGGCATGGTCTGTGAAGCTATGATGGCCATGTGGACAGACCAACTGTACAGGTCCCCATAACCTGTAATATAAGCTAGAGTGATTGGCATGGTTCGTGATGCTGGGAAGGCCAGTTGGATTGCCTGGTTGACTGATAGGTGGATAAATCAGATCCCCAAATCTGTTTTGATACTGATGGGCTATTTATGGGTAGAAAGATGGCCATATAGACAGATCAACTGTAGAGGTCCCCATATCATGCCATATAAGATGATGGATAATCCAGTTTGTGGCTGACTCATCTTAATGACCAGCCTCTGGGTCATTAGCAGTGATTTATGGTCAGTCATCCAGCTCGACGGACTGGTTGGAAGCATGAATGGTAGCAGACAGCAAGGAGGGCAAGACTGGCTGGAATTATGCCCACCAGGCTACCAAAAAAAGGCCAAGATGGTAGCAGACAGCAAGGAGGAAAGAACAGTGCCCTTGAACCTATGCCCACTGGATGCCAGATCTTCTTTGATCAAAAGTGTAAATGGACAGTTGCTGGGCCATCTTGGACTGGATGGAAGTCAGGATATCGTCAGATGGTGCAGACAGCTGATGCACCCTCTGTGATGCCAAAGTTGACCAAGTTCCTTCTGACCATCTTGGGCAGGCACTGCAAGTTCTAGCATAAAAATGGCTGTATGATGCAAATAGAAGTAATTCAGAACCTTTAGGAAGATAAACCCTTCCAGATAAATGTAAACATGTAATATTTACAATATAGAATATCAGGGTAAAGATGTTAAAATTAAGTAAAATTTATCCAAAAAATAGAATTTTCCTGCAAAAAATGTTAAAAAATATCATTAAAATATTTGTACATAACTGTATTCCCTCTAAAACTCCAATACATGATCATAAAGATTCTTCTTTGAACTTACTTTAAAAAAAAACTTCTATTTCACAGGATGGAAGTTGGCACACTCAACAGTGTGTTCCACTGTTAGTGGATCTAGCAGGGGACACACTCTGGTCAATGTTCACCCATCTGGAGGTATACATGAATCAGGTATGTATGTCTGTCACATGATCAGCTATATACCCTCTCATAACTCTCCAATGATGAGTTTCATGTTTGTATATAGATGATAAATGATGGATGGCTTATGATGGGCAAAAGACCATACCATAAGCTCACTGGGCTAGGTGAACTAGAAAGGTACAGATCCTTCCATCCAGATAAATTAATTGCCAAAATGTACAATTTTGAAATATAATTCCACTGAAAAACAAAAATGTGTTCAGAGAACACAGTTTTTTCATCACTTCTGCAGCTAACAGTCAATGAGAAGTGGACTCAAATGACCAAACTTAACGAAAGTCAATGAAGTATACAACATAGGTCATCAATGCCCAACTCTGGTACTAACCAAGACACGTTGTAGCAGCATGCTACCTACATGCAACACTTATCCATGGTCTGAAGGAAGGATCAAAGGAAGGGATGACAGATGGGCATTTTATGCCCCTTCCACATTCAAAGTGGGTTATAAACAAATTCATCCGATAGTGTTTAGTATCCTTGACTTGTTTGAAAAAACTTCTTTGTATATTGGTGGCTATAAAACGGACCCAATATTGCTAACAGCATGTTTCAAACAAGGGTGAGCAATGAAATGATTTTACGGAGCTGAGGTAGCTCTGTTGGCAGCCAATCAGGTGTGTCCTTGCAAAAAGCACATGGTTCCCATTTCCTCAGCCAAATCTGTAATAAAAGTGTAATTAACACCAACAAAATGAATACGAAACATCAGCGTTTAGAAATTATTCATCACACCTATTCAAGACAAACTCTTCCAAAAGAATTGAAAATTCAAGTCTTTCTTCCCACTCAGAAAAGTAGACAGCTCACCTCTGTTTTTTGCATCTATAGCACTTTGTGGTCTCCTGCCTGTTTTCTCCTCAACAATGGCCTTTGCAGGAGGTTCTTTCATGAAGTATGTCATCTCGTGATCAGGTGTGTCACCCAGGGCCAGCAACTGCTGAATTTTCTTTTTATCTTCTAGCTCACGAATCTAATATGAAAGGTCAACATGATCAGAAGGGTATTTTATGTGAGTTTTATTACAAATTATTTTTAAAACCAGCTGAAATTATGAAACCAGTTTAATGACAGTATTATAAATCACGAAATGTTAAATATTTGAAACCAACTGAATACAATAACACTTGTCTAGAATGGACATTCACAAGATGTACTATCCAATGCCAATGCACAAAGACTATTTTCTCACATTTCCAGATGAAAAATGAGTGTCAATAACAAAATGGCATATTGTTACTACGCAACTTTAAGACAGGTAAGATTCCCTTACTATAACCAAGTATAAATTTAATGGACATGACAAAACAAATCAAGTCAACAGCTGACAATAGCCCCTTAGTTACCAATTGAGATTGCGACACTATAACAATACATTTACTTTCTGAGCATGTAAAAAGAATTCAGATATGCAAATAATATTGACCACTGGGGCTATTCCTCTCTGCTTCCTGAGGCTTGGGTAAGATTTCCACCCTATAAGCAGTCTATTTGGTAGAGGAAAAACATGGCAAGATCCCTGAGAAGAACCACCAACCCACAGGAACCTGTTGGTAAACTTTCTCACATGCCTCTGTCGGTTGAACCGAGACATGAACCCACATGGACTGAGGTGAGATCTCATCAATCTATAAAGGCGATTTCTTAGACCACTCTGCCACCTGGGGTGCCCATAAAATATATACACCTGTCCTAATGGTTTCCTTTACTCAGTGGTCACATGTTCACAATCAGCATTCTAATTTCCCATGGCAAATTTCGTATATAAATGTCCTGTATATAATGGTTACTTGCCTTCCATGGTCAGCAGCCAGATGTTTTCTAACTAAACACTGGTTTCTCCCTGCCTTAAGTGGTCACAAAAGCATATCTAAATTGACCTTTCAGTCTATGCAAACTGAATTTTTTTTCTTTATGAGGAAGGCATTGTTTAGATAGAGAAATATCATGTGAATCAATGTGCAAATGTTTCCTATCTTGCTTGTACTCGTAACTCCAGTACAAAACGGTGTCAATATGTAAAAATCAAAAGTATTTTTTTTTTAACATTATGGTGAAATAGGCCTGGCCAATTTACTCCAGGGGGTGGCCAGATAAGTGATTTCTAAAGTAACACAATCTGACGTAAATAAGCAGATAAAACCAGGTTGTGGGCCAGACCTGGCCCACATGCCATGTTTGCCCACCCCTGGGTAGAGGGTCAAAGCAATTCATTTGCTGGCTGTTGGGAAAAGTTATCATGAAATGGAAGTCATCTTTTCTGCCAGTGTGACAGGTATAGTTAGATATTTTAATCTATTTGCCTGTGAATTAAAGCTATAACTGAAAACAAATGTTAATCTCTGAGAAGAGATACATGCCAAATCCCTTTTCATTAGGGTCAGGGGTCATTCAATATTCAAAATGTGTCTGTAAGGGTATGTGAAATTTTGGTTCAAAGGTCACAAGAAGAAAGCATATATGGCTTCTTTTGACTTTATGTTCATCCATAAGTGGGCTGTCTTTTAATCTTGGCAAGCTAAGCAATGGAGTAAACCAGATATTGTTTTCATAGTGTGAACAAACTATGATCGGTGTATATTTTGAAGTCAGTGATAATTTCATTATTAGAATGGATTAAAGTGAGCAGTTGAGAGTAATTTTGTATGGATCATAAATTTGGAAGAGAACAACATATACCAATAATTATGACTTTGTTGTACAGTACATATATAACCTCTACAGTAATAATAATAATAATAATAATAATAATAATAATAATAATAATAATTATAATAATAATAGCAATATTTGGTCAAATGCATTGTCCAAAAACCAAATCAAGATGTGAACCTGTGTGCAGCAGTCACCTGTGTGCAATGGCCAGTTTTGCCTTTTCCCATGAATGGTTGCTAGTGACAAATATATAAAACTGGAAATGCAAAGATACATTGAACACATACTGCTAAAATTAGCCCCTTTGCCAAGAACAAAGCAAAATTCCTTAAAATTGGGGCTGGGGACTAGGACAGGGATCAATAGTAACGGCAGGATATGTGTAAATACAACTTTCATGCATATATATAGCATCTATCTTGGTTTATTCAGAATATCAGCTAAATGACCTTTGACCTGAAAACCTTTACAACAAACTGAAAATAAACATGACCCAACACACGGAATAATCTAGCATGTATTTTACTAACTGCATTTCCTGCATCTAGATTCTTGTTGAACAATGAATAATATACTTTTAATAGAAAAGAAATAGATCATTTGCAAACATTTTAATATTTAATACAGTTTCCAACCTTCAGTCTGTCATTTTCTGCATACAGCCTTAGCACATGTTCTCTTTCTTGGAAGAGGTACACCTGCATGTCACTAAGAGCTTTCTGTAGTTCTACAATCTCTTCTTCTCTCTGTTGCAGCTCCCATTGCATCTTGTGCTGTGAACGAAAAATTTGAAGTTAACATTTTACACCATTAGCAATTTATCTGCTTATATTTAACAGTGGTAGGCTCAAATTCAAAAGTGTCAGTAGATGGTTACAATGTATATATAAGTAGACTGTTACACAATGTTACAATGTACCTAAAAACAGATTGTTACACAATGTTACAATGTATATATAAGTAGATTTTTACAAAGTGTTTTAATGTATATATAAACAAATGTTACAATGTATATGTAAGTAAATAATTACAATGTGTACAAAGAGGATTTTTAAGACAGTGAGAGTGCTGACTACTAGTTCTAAAGTTTTTCACTAGCAAATATTAAATTATTTTATGCCATCTAGTACAACTACCACATGAAGAAAAAATTACATGAACACAGGGTTTAGTTTACAATATTATCATCTGTTTCTCCTTCATTGAGCTATTAATGAAACTTTATAAACATACAAACAAAAATAAAAAGATCACCAAGGGCATCAAGGTAACTGTCACTGATATCGGATAAAAACAGACACTAGCAAGAAATTGTCAGTGCGTAATTTTAAGCACTAGCAAAATTTATGCAATGTTATAGATATGAAACACAGGGTTTGTGTTTACAAAATGCTATAACAATGAAATAACATAATGATATAAAATGTCATAATGAATAACAAAATGTTATAAAATTCAAAAATAAGATAACAAAATATTACAAAATTTTATGATTAGATACGAAAATGTTATAAAATTCACGAGATAAGTTGGTGTACAGTGTTTGTAAATATGAATAAATGATGCAGTTTGCTAAGTCTGATTTTGTGGTGGCACACTACTGTTACAATTTTATATACAGTTTCTGATATTCATGTGTTTCTCAAATTGTTCCCATACATGTAAATAGGTTCATGACTTGTGGATTAATTAAATTAGACACCTATTTGGTATTTAGAAAATCTAGAATGTTTAACATTTTTTAAAACACATCTCAGTTTGAGTTCTTGCAAATATTTTTACAGGGCATTTACTACATCAGACATTCAAGTACTGATACAAATAGAGGATATTTACTTTTCTTACTAGATATATTCCATTATGTGGTACAAAAAAACCCAAGATATTTAAGCAAGTGACAAGCCAAGTCTTAAATAAATCATATTTTGTAACACACAGATAAATATATAGGAAAAGATAATTTTATTCATGGCCTGCCCGGACTGTATCTCACTTTTATTTATGGCCTGCCCAGACTGTATCTCATTTTTATTCATGGCCTGCCCAGACTGTATCTTATTTTTATTCATGGCCTGCCCAGACTATATCTCACTTTTATTTATGGTCTGCCCAGACTGTATCTCACTTTTATTCATGGCCTACCCGAATGTTAACTGCACATAAAAAATTGCCAATATCAGTCTGTGGGAAAAAAAGCAAGACATACACCCTCTTGCTGTTTTATATCAAGCAGATAAGTTTTGATTTCACCCTTTAGAAACTGTTTACAGAACTCACCATTTCTTCATAAGTACATTTGTAGTCTTCCAGTTTGCAGACCATAGACTCATGTTCCTCATCATATTCTGCAATTTTCTTCCGATAATACTCCAAAAGCTCTCTGGATGGACGCAGGTGACCTATAAAGTTAAAATATACATGTATAATATCGTTTAATTTTTTTCTAAAAAATGATTTACTACTTTTCTTTCATTCGAAATCAGTGGTTAAAGATACATGTATGCCTTTTCTCAAATGAACAAAGTCAGATCATAACAAACCCGTGGGTTCGGAGAAATAAATGTGGCTTGGATTAAGGATGTTCACTTTTGAAAAATGAAGAGGATGTCCACTTTTGTAAACTAAACATTGCACATGTTTGTCTGTATACATGTATGTATAGGATCTAACAGCACATCAGCTCAATCCAGGCTACATAGTGCTGATTAAAAATCTCAGTCCTGTGACAGAAAATCAAAATTAATAAAAATCATTTGTGACCTTTGGAAATTAGCAATTTACGATCTCCCATAAACTGCAAGCACAGGTGTGTGCAACGATTTTTCTACTTTTCTCTCGCACAGACGCTTTGTGGTAACTTTCCTATGAGGGGTTCCTGCGTGCACTTCCATGTAATGTGAAGATAACATCATGGAGGGTACTCCAAACAAAACCATTCGAGTCATGATTATGATTCCAAATCCCAAAATAATACAAGTTTAGACCCATACGTGAAGTTCTCAGTACATTGGCAAGCATCCACTCTATTTTCGCTACCTGTAAATCAGGGCCTTCTGTTGCAAAAGACAGATGTGATGCTAGTAACTGTCATAATGAAATAATTCTCTGATCAACATACACTTTTCTTTATGCATTTTAAGTCTATGGTCATAAACCTCTGCAAAATCTGAAGAATTTTTAACAAATATATAAAATTTATAAAATATTTTATTGACAATTATGACAGTGTACTTTTTCCAATATTTTGTATATAATGATCTCAGGGAATATATATTGAAATAACAGTAGTGTACACAAATGCATAACAACCTAATAACAGTAGTGTACACAAATGCATAACAACCTAATAACAGTAGCGTACACAAATGCATAACAACCTGGGAAGTTTTAAGTGATTTTGGATTGACTGGAGAGGGATTTTTCAACCAATTTTAAAAATGCAACCACCATCCCCCTTTCCATGGAATTGGCAATTTTTATACATATATTGGTCAATCTGAGACATTATGAAATCTGTTTGCATACTGTTATTTCACACAAATTCTTGAACATTAAAATAACTAAATACCTATGGTTTTTCTATAGCAACAGTGGTCATACCTGATGGCAAATCAGTGTAAATTTGATAAACTTCAAAGATCTTCATGCAAGGAAGCTTTCTGTCAAGGTTATTCAGTGCTTTCAAAGGGGTCATGTTTCTTTTAATAGTTATCAACAGTGATTTATCTATTCTTAGTTATGGTGGTTATATCGAAGGCAGAGTTGCCAACCCTCCAGACTTGCAATAAGTGAAAAGTAGAATAAAAATTAGTGAATTTTGAACACAATTAGTGAAAAATTATATCATGACACTAACTCCATCCACTTTGATGGTCAGTACTGCATTATATGAAACTCCCAGAATAAAACTAAAACATATTATTTACACTGATTACATGTACTACTATATTTGCAGCCAAATTTACTGATATACACAAACTTCATGCTATTTGTCATGATATGATGCTGTGGCAGTCTTGAACTTCCTCAATCTGGCCATGGTAAATTTGTTTTCAAAATAGTTCAGGCTTCTTGCCTCCTGGTTTATCTTGGTGACTAAAATTGTTGCAAATTTTCAGCACCTAAGGAGGCACTTAAAGTTTGTCTTATTTTTCCTTACAATAGGAAATGATCTTTCACTGTCACTGTTGCTGATCTCCAACTGAGAAAGAGAGGTTAAGTTCACAAGAAAGCTCACAAAAAATGCTTCAGCATTGGTAAGATGCAGGATTTGAGTAGGTGGCTTAAAATACTCCAAAACTGAAATCGGGGGTGGGGTGGGGTGTGTGTGCTATAGCATTGTGCTGTTTCACATCGTTCTGCCACATGCCCACAGGGGCTCGTATCGTTACTTACAATTTATCTGTCATACATGTACTATATAATAATATTACTACATGGTACATGTAGGACAGGTAAATTGTAAGCAACAATACCAGCCCTTGTGCACATTCCCAAATGTAAAATTCGTGGCACTCTACCGTGCAAAAAGTATAATGTACATCAATGTTTGATGGCTGAACGCTAGGCCAAAGTTTGGTGTACTCCAATCTATACTTCACTTTTTGTGGAATACAAATCTTTTTCCTTGGAGGTGAAAACATTTTAACTGCAGTGTAGCTTAATTACAAAATGGTATTAATCCAGAAGATGAAACATCGAATGGTGAACGATTAGTGGTGTCATCGCATGCGCGGAAAACTGTGAACTCAAGCAAATTACGATATATGCTAATCTTTCAATCTAAAAAATTCCAACACTCAAAAAAGCTGTCTTCATGTCGTTTCCCAACCTCTATGTGCTTTTTGCTACCAATGTGCTTCCTCACATCGTCTCTGCCACCATGCCCAATGCTAAAATTTGTGGCACACTGTGTGCAAAAAGCATGATGTATATCGGTATTTGATGGCTGAATGCACTGCAAATGTTTGGTATATTCCAAACTAAACTTCCCTTTTTGTGCAATACATTTCTTTTTCCTTGGTGGTGAAGATGTTTTAAAGATGCGATACTGAACGGTAATTCAAATCAGTGTTGGTGGCGCATGCACAGAGAAAAATTCCGGTTAGGCCCTGGTTTCTTTCAAAAGCATTTTTAAAACTATTCTTATAGATTAAAATAAGCTAAAATGCTTGCTACCGGGTCAACTGTACCAATTGGCTATAGTTCTACTAATATCGCAACTAGCAGTACCAGACTGTTTTGGCAACGGTCGATATCATGACTAGCACTTAACTGGATAATTTAAAATAATTGAGAATTGGGAAATTCGTGATTTTTTTGCTTGCAGTGTAAATCCGTGAATCACTGTAGACTGTTGTGAAATTCATGCCAAAATCGTGAGGGTTGGCAGCTATGAGAAGGTGTATCGTCACTATCAGTATAAACTTTCTGTCAAGTTTGATCAAAGTCTGTTCAGCAGCGTATTAGAAGCTGATGTCAGTTTTTCATCTTTAGTAATGGCGGCCATAAATGATAGCAGATCAGCATAATTTAAATAAAACTGAGACGCCTAAAAGTAGGAAACTTTCTGTCAAATTTGATCAAAGTTTGTTGAGTGTTTTATGTCAAAAAGTACCTTAATGGTTCTCCTTTTTTTAGTAATGGGATGATGACAGATTTGATATTTTAGTAATGGGAGACACATTTAATGCCAGATTTGCATAATGCATAAAAGTATGAAACAACTTCATGTCAGGATGGGTTTTCTCAAGTTTGGTTAAATTCTATTCAGTGGTTCTGCAGAAGCAGCTATTTTTCAAAGGTTCTTCTATTTTTATTAATGGTGGCCATCTTGGATGATGCACTGGCTTCAGCTGTTCATACCTTAAAGACCTCTATGTAAGGCTGCAATGTTTCTATGTGTTATCAGCTTAATTAAATTTTACAGTGGCTATAGCAGACTGGCGTGCATGTGATTTGGATTTTTAATGTAGCTTTAAACAATTTTTCAGTCATATCGCTAAAATATCTGCAGTGTGGCAGTTTACAGTGATGTCTAGCACTGGGGCATCATGCCGCAAACATGTAGCATGTCCCACCCAGTCACATTATCCTAACACCAGGCCAACCAGTCCCAACACAACCTCTTAATGCTGAGCGCCCAGAGAGGCAGCTGTTAGTACCATTTTTTAAATCATTTTTTAAGTCTTTGGTATGACTCGGCCAGGGTTCGAACCTGTGACCTCCCACATCTGAGGCAGATGCTTAGCAGATTGGCATCATTTAAAAAAAAATTGATACCCCTCAAAGCCAGATGAATTCTGTCAAATCTTGGCAAAATCTGTTGAGAAAGAATGCTTTCCCTCAGCTTTGGTCAAATTCTATTTAGCTGTTTTGGTGAAGTAAAATGTTCTAACTTTGGGAATGGTGGCCATATTTAATGGTGGAGAGGCTTCAGATGTTTAAAGTTGAAAGCCCTCCATGTCAGGATGCTTTCTATCAATTCTGCTGAGTTGGTTTTGAGAAAAAGCGATCTTTGTAGTAAATTATGTTTTTCTGAGAATACATCAACATCAGGAAACTAAACTCTGCTACCTCCAGAATCTAGCCCTCCTGAAAAGATGAAATGATCAATCTTTTCTGCTTCTACACCATGTAGACCAAGGGAAAAAACTCATACCCATTACCTCCCTTTACCAATGTTTCGTGGCTGTTTTAACCTGTGTGACACATCAACTTGGATTTATGGGTAGGTGTGTGAGTGTTTTGCAGTAATGTGATTGTGCAAGTATTCTCAAAGAGACATAACTTATTTAGTTCTCCTTTGAATACATTCCCTGATCACATTCTCCTTTGAATACATTTCCTGATCACATTCTCCTTTGAATACATTCCCTGATCACATTCTCCTTTTAATACATTCCCTGATCACATTCTCCTTTGAATACATTCCCTGATCACATTAAAATTACAAAAATGCATACTAGGAGGAAATTCTGAGTACCTGTTGAGGGAAGAATGACTGGATTCCCTATGTGAAGGATAAAACTCTCATCTAACTTAAGAACCATAAACAATGTGTCATGGAATTGTATATATCGTTTATTTATTATTTGGATTTTACTTGGGTTTTGTTTCTGTGTACAGCGTTACCCAAGGGTGGTTTATGTATATCTTATATTAGTTCGAAACGGTTTGGTTTATCCCATGCTGCACAAGCAAAGTGCTTATGATGGGAAAACTGATATACCTTGAGCACACAGGCAGTGTATGGCTACATGGCCTGTGTATAAATGACCTCATTGCAGATCTAAACATCACATTATGAGAAGTCTTGTCAGTGAGCAGTCCACTTTATGACACGCAATCTCCAGCTGTAGAGGTATGCGAGTTAAATATTATGTTTCTATTTGTAATATAGGATATAACTGTTTTAATATCACATTTATCTTGTATTTTAGGCAATTCCGACTTGTGTTGTATAATGCAATGTTATAGTCTGTTTCCTAGTTTACCTGTACATAACTTAACAGAACGATTATATTCGCAATAATGTTGTATTTATTAAGGAAGAGAAGGTGTTACGTTAAGTATTGTTAGATTCTTGTCAGACACAGGTCCACTTCTGAACCTGATTATCACCTTGTACAATAGTCCCGATAATATAATTTGTATAAAATAATCAACTCAAGTTTACAGTACATAACATCATTACATGCTGTTATACATGACCATGTAATTTGTAGTACACGGATTCGGATATTATATTTTCAGCTGATTGATTGGTGATTGATTGACTGATGGTGACTGGTGAATGCTGAGTGTAGTGCTGAAGAAGTGAATGAGGGACGGAGTGATAGTTATGCTGTATCTCCGTATATACACCGTATTGTAGGTGTTGTTTAGCTGTGGTGTTAATTTGGGTTGTATTATACCCAGTGTCCTGCTGTCGGGGGTGACGTTGGCCCGGAAGAAGATAAAGGTCATTGTGGTGAAGAACCAAGGCTTCTGGACCAACTGGTTTGCAAAGAACAAGAGATTTTACAGATCTTTAGGCACACCAGGAGGGGCAGACCGTTCATGGAGACTCCTCAACTATTCAATAGAGTATTGGGGCTGAGAAGACCTTTCGGATTTGTGTTTGACTCTGCAAGATATATATCCCAATGTTTCATATCATATTTCAATATCTGAGCGAAAACGTTTCATATTTCACTATTTGAGTGAAAACTTGTCATATTTCACTATCTGAGTGAACTATATCATTTATTACTATTTGTGTGGAAATTATCAATGTTTACGTGAATCATTTTTTTTCATTGTTTGTTCCACACAAACACAATCACTTTGAATCATTAATCATTGTATCTTTTTACTATTTATGATTTTCTTTTCTTGCACATCAGTTCACATTTAATTTAAATCGTAACACATTATCAGGTTCATGCATATTTTGCTAAATATCAAATATTTGGATTTTGTTGGCGCACGAATCAAACATAGTCTTTTTCAATGAATCATTCATAAATAAACATTGTATTTTTTTTTACCATCATTAGTGTTCTTTGTTATAATCTGACCCCAACCTGGTTGTCTTGTTACACAGTGGTCATATGCCCTGGGAAAACCATACATGGATAAGTGTGTGTATGTGATTTGGATTTTTAATGTAGCTTTCAATAATTTTAGTCATACCGCTATGATGTCTGCATCGTGGCAGTTTATAGTGATATCTAGCACTGAAGCATCATGACCCTCCCAGTCACATTATTCTGACACCAGGCCAATCAGTCCTAACACTAACCTGTTAATGCTGAGCGCCAAGTGAGGCAGCTGCTAGAACCATTTTTTAAAGAG
The DNA here is from genome assembly GCA_016617855.1 of Megalonaias nervosa. Taxonomy (NCBI): domain Eukaryota; kingdom Metazoa; phylum Mollusca; class Bivalvia; order Unionida; family Unionidae; genus Megalonaias; species Megalonaias nervosa. The sequence continues at coordinate 66,713 of JAECUM010002238.1, forward strand.
GTCCTTGGTATGACTTGGCCGGGATTCAAACCTGCAATCTCCCGTATCCGTGGTGGATGCTCTAACCACTCTGTTGTCTCAGATCAAAACATTAAGTCTGAATGTGTGGTTTGCAGAGAGTGACCTAATTTCATCTGAAATCTTCAGGAGATGTATCTGATCTTTAAAGACTTCATAATACACTGTGTGTATTACCCATTTCAGCCATGATATAACTTTAGGAGTTATATCCTCCACCCAGGCCTTCAACTGAAGAAAGAGACATTTATGTGCCTCCAGGATTTTTTTATATTAATGAGAGAAAGATCTTTGATTTCCCAGAGCCTGGCTGCATCGTTAGGACCATAATCTGAACTGGAGATAGTTCACAACCGCTGAAAGCTATTAGAAAGCATGAATGATAGCAGCTTCAGCAAGGTTCTGGCTAAAGGCTCGAACTGATCTGAGTTGAACCATGTCAAAACAAATGAAAGATTCCATTTAAGAAAAAGGGCTAGAGATTTTGGTCTATCAAGGTCAAACTTGGGTAGCAGACTTGAGAGGTCTTTGTCATGGCCAATATCTTCTCTGCCATGATGCCTGAAATTGCTGGATATCACGGAGCTAACCATTTGTCCTGAAAAAGCCTGCAAGATTAAGGCACACCACTCTCCCTCCTAAGCCTTCGAGAAGGGAGGTTCTTCTAGCTCGTGATATTCTCTCCACAAATGAAGGCTGTAATTCCTTTCTTTACAATAGCTGTCTGGGCAGAAATGAGACACCTGTGACTATAGCTGTACCTTGCTGGGATTTTATTGGGAAGTTCTATCATAAGACTGCGCAGACTGTTTACCCAGTGCTTGTCCTACCTGAGAGAGCCAATCAGAATTAACTTCTATTTCTGAATCCTCAATTTTTGTATTAAGTACAGAAACTGTACGGTGCTAGGCATATCCCAAAGAGCTCTAAAAATTGACTGATAGTTCTTCCACAGCCCTGGCATTGTGATTTCACCTTGTTGCAAAAAGATCTATCTTGGGAAGAAAAAAAACCTCCAATGCATACAAATCCAATAAAGGGTCTGATCCCATTTTGACCGCAAGTTGTTTAGGACAATAAGCCTGCCATGAATGTATCTGATATGCATGTAAATCTAACCTATACAGAAACTTCTAAACCAGAATGCATATGTCAGGAAATTTCACCCTTTTCCAAGTTTGAGAAGGATGATTACTACCATTAAGTTATCCAACATTATAGGAAATACTTTCTTACAGAGTTGATCCCTTCGGAAATTAAAAGCATTGACAAAAGAATTTGTTTCTGGAAGAATGAGTTTAGTTGGTAACATGTGTGCTTCCCAATTGCACAAACTGACTTCATACTGTTTACTCCCAAATTCTGTAAGTGTAGTTTTATGAACCCACATGTGTAGTCCAATTCCTGTAGAGAAATTACTTCCAGGGGAGAGAGAGAGACAGACATGTGAAAACTAGAAGTAGAAAATTTAGGCCAAAAAAGGGTTATTTTTTACTATGACTACCTTAAAAAATCTAGGAAAGTGTTTTAATATTTATATTCAGAAGATTATCTGTAATATAAAAATATTTACTGACCTTGCACAATGTTTAAATATGGAAACATGATTTTCAAATCTTGTATAAGCATCTACAGCAGTTAGGGGAAGATTTAAGCCAGCAATCATTTGACACATTCTTGCCTCAGCACAAATTACACTGGCTTTCAACAAAATTAGTTCTGATTAAATAACAGACTAGTCAAAGGCAGTTTTGATCATGAAGCCTTGTTACTCTGGTTTAGTTCTGACTATGTAGCGTGCACTGTGGTTCCATGAAAAATCAGTATTGCATATCATGCAATGAAAGTATGATCCGAGTCCTGATTCTTTTAAACATGGCCGCCACTCATCACCGAATTCCTTTTGGAATGCTTAAATTGTCAACTTCGCTCATTTTTTCAGTGGACTGTTATCCATAACAGCCAGGATGTACAAATCAGTGATATCCTTAGATGAAGCTGTGAATGAAGCTCTGAACTGAGACGCCATGAAGTTAAGATTAACCAGAAATGGTTGAAAATTAGCCTTTGCATTTCACTGTTTGTGCACCTGGGCAAACGCAGATTATTCTAATATTATTCTAAGTGTAGGTATGCAAATGCATAGCTGTGTAATTTGGGGTTGAAATGAGTATAAACTACATGATTTGTTTACAAGTAGGCAGCTCTGTGACTTCCTTGTACAGAGTGACAATGCAGTTAATGAATTTTATATGACTGTGAGTGTGTGTGTGTGTGTGTGTGTGTGATTTGGATTTTTAATGTAGCTTTAACAATTTTTTAGTCATGTCGCTACAATGTCTGCAGTGTGGCAGTTTTCAGAGATGTCTAGCACTGGGGCATCATGCCACAGACATGTACCACCCAGTCATATTATCCTGACACCAGGCTGACCAGTCCTAACACTAACCTCTTAATGCTGAGCACACAGTGAGGCAGCTGTTTGTGCCATTTTTATAGGTCTCTGGTATGATACAGTTAGGGGTTCAAACCAGCAACCTCCCGCAACTGAGGTGGATGCTCTAACCACTTCGCCACCAGAGTAGTATATAAATGTGAACCAATGTAGAGAATGAATGGAAGTATAGGATGTTATGCATATATAATTTTTATTATTTGTTGGCTTTTTTAATGATGGTACGTTTTGTATATCTGTACACCACTCCCTCGATAACTCGCGCACAACGGGGTCCAAAAACATCGACCGCGTTATAAGCGAGGGCGCGAGTTATCGAGGGACCTATAACAAACAACAAAACTAACAAAGGGATCGACGTAGAGGCAAAAGGGGAGTGGGTTGGGTTGGCATGATAGTGTTGAATACTCAATTAATAATCGTGCTAAGATTAACTGTGAATAAATATCTCTTCATAACGGTGTACTTTGTTTACTTTTTTCCTCACAGAATAACATTAATTTCAGGATAACTTACAGTATATTGAGGAGATCATCAAAACATTATTCCACATGGTTTCCGTTCGCTTAACACATGTACGACGTCGCACATTGTGTACTACGTCACAAATTTTTGTGCTGAATTGGATAAATTCTAGTTTTATTGTTTGATCCAAAGCCGACTTTTTTTATACAAAAGATCGACACTCATTTCGAAAACACAATGTCGATCGAACGATGGGTAGATTTGATTGCGGTAGAGGTAAAATGAAAAAAAAAAAAAAAAAAAAAATTTACAAGGGTTAACCATTACCAACATGAATTTAATGGGTCTACAAATTTAAAATAACGTAAATTAGAACACGATAATCACTTGCAGTTTGTGACATGTTTGACAAATATCACTTCACATTTTGAAAACATCTGTTCATTTTTTTAATTTTTTTTTGTGTTACTCTTGGATTTCTCTGCCGCCTCTGTGTATTGTTCACGAATGATTATCTCTCTGAGCTGGTATGGATAATTATATGCGCCTTCCTGAGTCGCTGAGCGTATCTCTCCCGACAATGAATTTTGTTT
>JAECUM010002240.1:0-115588 GCA_016617855.1 Megalonaias nervosa
TTAACTTTTAAATTTAGTTCTTTATAAATATCTAGCCATATAAAAAAACAAAATAGATATGAGCTACCCACAAAAATCTTTTCAATCTTTATAATAAAAAAATGTTTGAATTAATATCTTTGAAAAACGTTTTGAAACGTTTCGTAAATCAGGCCACTATGCTGAACTTTTGACACTGACAAACAATAATGTATATAAACTGAACCATTGCTTTTACTGATTTCTCATGCAAACCATGTTTGATTCGTATTATATTTTGTCAAGTAAATATTGTGTAAAGTGTTATTGACCAGTAACATAATATTAAACCTTTCTTTATTTCGTCGGTTTGGGAGTTAGATATGTCCAATATTAAGGTCAGAGTGATGAATGTGTCCTGTGCTCTGGTTAGCAGTGTTGACGTCATAGCAGTAGATACATCTGGCACTTAAGGTCAGGGAAGTGTGTGTGTGTGTGATGCCTGGGGATCTTGTAGGGATGTACACATTTTGGCAGCTAGCAAAGCATTGCTATGTCTTGGCCATGCAGGGTGTTCTCTGTCGTCTTCAGTGGAAACCGGCACTGTTACTATTGTCATATTGTTTTGTCAGTTCAGTGACCCTGGTAGGTTTTGCAATCACAGAACTTCTAGACTTGTGGGTATTGTTATGTGTAGGCTCATACAAAAGTAACAAAAGAAAAGAGTGAAGTCAACAAGCTTTGTAAATTTTAACAAAATAATTTATTTCCCTAGAAAACAAGGTAAAAATATGAAATAGGACTTATAGTTTGTGAATATAATCCAAAAATTATTCCTAGAATTGAAAGATATAAGTCCTATCACTAAACAGTTCTAATTGAATCCGGGTTCGAATCTCAGTGAAGTTCCAATATGGAAGGCGATAGCAACAATTCCTCGTTGAAACACAATTTATAATGTTCTGTTTAGAATTCCAGAATAAATTTCCACTGCATGTCTTTTTCCCAGAATTTTCATAAAGAAAAGCACTTATGTTGTTGTCTAGATAATTTAAATTATTAAATCCCAAAAAATAGATGAACTTCAGAACAAGCCAGCATCAACAATAGAAACACCTTGTACCCTCAAGATGTAAGATACGACTGGATAGATCTACTAGCAAATGGCTGTTTTAAGCCTCGATTTTAGATCACATGATGGCTCACGTGATGGGTTACGTGACCACTAATTTGAACAGTTCAGTAAAAAAAAAAAAAAATTTAACACGTAGGCAAGAATAGCACTATCTATGAATCAGATTCTCACGCTAGAGAAATAAAAAAGAAAAGCTGTTTACAATTCAACTAACACGTGGGCCGAAAATGACCTTAGTAATAGCCAATCATTTTCGCGCAGTGTTTACAAATCTATGAACCAAAGTGAGCTAAAAATAGTGCTTAAGTCATACTTTTACGTTCTAATCAGACTGATATTTTTTCAAAAATATCAAATCCTGTGAAAATAATCATTACAATAAAATGTAATGAAACAAAAAAAATAAAAAAGAATTTAAAAAGTAACACACAAGTAATTAAATTACATATACGTAACAGTACAAACAGTATTTTGTTGGTCTGGCCCAAACAAAAGTAATTTCTAAGTCTCCTTCTTTGCTTGAAATTCTCACATGGTTTTATCCAATGGTATTTGCGTGTAGTCTAGACTATATTGTAGTGCAGCATGCTGGGTTGCAACTGTACAAGAATACTTTCCACTTCGGCTCATTGTTGTGTAACATTACATAGATGTTTGGATTTGTCTCAGTCAGCTTTGTCTCTCCATCTAGTGATCTTGTCCCACCAGCTATTTACCGTAGTAGAAGAGTTTTTCATCTAGCATTTGTTGGTGTTCTCATGTGGACAGCAGTAAGATGTTTCTATTGGTTTCATTGATTGAAGATGACAGCAGACTTCTGTTTGCATGCCATATATTTTGGTATCAATAGATATCAGATACAGATATCAGATACAGATATCAGGTTGCATCTGATAAATATCATACTGCCATTACATTGTCTGATAAATATCATACTGGCATTACATTGTCTGATAAATATCATACTGGCATTACATTGTCTGATAAATATCATACTGCCATTACATTGTTGGGATCCAGAGCTGTATAGGAATGTCTAGCATGAGGTACCATGCTTTTGGGATAGATATGTCGCAGACTTGTCACTGGACTTTTGTAATATTTTTAGGTTCGCATGCACTCCTTCGTTTTTGTTGAGTACAAAAGCATGAATTGGACACATTGTTTTTTGCTCTTATGTTTTCACATCTTGCTCTAAATAGCGCAGAGTCATCTGGTGTCAGTAATCCCTGGTATTTGGCATAGTGTCTTTGTTTGCCTTTAACATTAGAACCAGATTGCAATGGGTGGATGTTACCAATGCTTGCCATTGGGATTGTTTTGGTGGTATCCAGAAGGGGGTGGGGTGATTGGTGTTATGCAAGAATTTTAGCATATGTTTTACAACATTCACGGCAGTTTCTATCAATGTATCTTCTGGTAAAAGACCCTACAACGATATCTCAATAAGTCAGATCCCTCTTTGCTGCACCTTAGGAATAGCAAAGGATGCTCCTAGTTGATTGTCTGGACATTTGCAAAAGTTTGTGACATTGTTGTTACACATTTCCTGCACACCAGCATACACCATTTGGCATACTTTTGTTTTTTTCAGAATCTGAGCCTGCAGAGGCACCCAATTGCCATTCTTCAAAACAATAGAAAGCCATGTTTATTGAATTGCAAATATCTAAAAACAGCCACAAACATATTTGTGAGATAAATATTTTCATCAATAATAACAAAATAACAAGGAAAATAAATAAAAGGAACCCTAGCTGCAACATGTGGGCCTGTTTACTGACTTGCAAAATGTAAATAAATTAAAAAAAGCAAACAAAAATATAAATACATGAATAGGAAATAAGAACAACTTATATTTTCTAAGCCTTGTGAAAGATTACTGTAATGTGTGGTTGGAGGTAGTTTTGGTGCAGAGTGAGAAAATAATATATTTCTAATCAGCAACAAGTTTTCATTTTTTTTAACTTTCACGGCATAAAATATATCTAAATCAGGATGGGGGGAAATAAGAAAGTTTTTTATACTTATGCGTCAGTTGTATAAATTTGTACCATTATTTTCATCCTTTTGAAAAGTTTTAGAACTAATATAATCCACTTTGCACTGATAACTATTTATTACTCAAATATCTCCCACTCACTGTCACTGTGACAAACTCTGAGTAGGTTTGAACCGACAACCCCCTCTTTTTCCAGTGAAAATCAGTAGATAGTTTTAGATTTTCATTGCTGGTCTGGATTTAAGCCTTCTACCCCAGATGACTTTGGTCTTATAACATGTGCACGCACATGTGAGCGCACACATGAACCTGTATTTGTAAACAATGAATGTTACTAGTATGCACACCTTCAGAAGGATCGTTGGGTGGGATAGAAGACTTCAACCCAGAACATTTATAAAACTAATGGTTAGCTGTTGTATATCACATGACTACAAAATCATACAAGTGATGCACTGGCAATAAAAGCAAACATTATGCAAATTTCACTGACTGTAAATTCACTGCCCCACAGTTCCATATTTGTGCATGGAAATGTCGCAAATTGTCAATTTTTGCCATCAAACTCTTGAACTCCACCATGCTAATCATTTTACCTTCAATAGCAACCAAGTAAGCAACCAAGTACAACTTATTAATTTTATTTAGACTGCTTGGTATAATGGCCTTTAACAAGTGCAAGAAGCACATGCACTTCTAACCAATTATTCTTTTTTTACTGACACAAATGCCATATGATCATTGAAAATATCTTCCTTGGGCATATTTAAGTCTCCTTCTATTGTGTGTTCTGGTGGACTTATTGTACAACACTTTTATAGAACCATATTGATTGAACACATTCTTTCAGTCTCTTTAATGATCATTCTCATTTACGTCCAAGAATTGTTACACCCACAAATGCATCATTGTTGAATGACAGTTGAGATTATTCTCTTCTTTGTCGAATTAATGTTGGTTCTGCATAATTAATCAGGAATATAACCATGGTGGATTTGTAGGTAGCTCCATTTTATAGCTGTAGAAACACGACAGAGCATCATTACGTGCAAATGCAATCACTCCAAGCTGACCTCCAGTTGGTATTGGTGCATCAGGGTGGTCACAACTAACAATATCTGTTTGGTTCTCAACAAGATTGTGTTTTAGTGTATACAAGGGCATATTAACAATGTTTTCATACAGATATGCATCAACAAGTGCAAAATAATCACCATCAACGTTAGCATCATTGGTCAGTTGATCAAACACTCTGTTAGTAAATTCATCAACCTCATCGCTGCAGTCAGAATCCATCACTTAATGTGTAATGGCAAATCTTAAACACAAAGACTAAAGATAATTTGTCTCGATGGATGTTGATTTCTTCAGACTGAGTGTCATCTCTGGCAACTAATAATTTTGTCAATGTGAAAGGTATTGAAAGAACACTTTCTTTTAAGCCATACATCAGTAGCAACAAAGGCAAAAAAGTATGACCCAGACTCGCATACCTTTAAGATACGAGGTTTAAATTTATCAAAATCGTCCCCAATAGCAATGAAAAGAAGTCAACTGCCTGCTAAACCATTCAGATAGTTCCACCATATTTTGATTGATAATTGATAGTTTCTCCTCATGAATATAATATGTGTTGGTGAGGGCTGTGGTCATTACATCTATGTATTGTTTCATCACAACCACAGCTGCATCAGTGTAATTTTTTTAAAATGCAATCGACATGCCACAGTCTCTGAATCCCCCGTTTTCATTGAATCTAGTCAAGATCTTTCCAACAGCACATCACAGCCTCAGAAAAGTATCTTGAATGTCTATGCTGGCAATCTGATTAAAATCAGATTTCTGCTGTCCTACGTGAAGATCTGATAACGACCGCTAGGAGTTACGTTCTGGTGACCTTTGAATTCACCAATGGAAATGCAGCTTTCAAAAATCTGAAAGTGAATCAAATCATTCGGTACACATTCATGCTCTTCATCCACACTGCTCAGTCTCCAAATGCGAAGATCTAAGACTTCATCTGATTAGCTGATAAAATTAGCAATTATGGTAATAACATAGGCTGCCAGAACATGACTCCTAAGCAGTCGCTGCCAGATCTTCATGTATAACAGTAGAGACCTTATTTTAATTTTGATCTAGTTTGATCTTGGAAAATTACAAGCCTGCCCAGATTGAAGTCAACAACTATCTGGCTGATAAACTCATTCAAATCTGCTTTGGTGGCAATCCTAGTCAGGATCCACATCAACTGCACCGTGTCAAGCTGTTGACTTTATAACAGCAGTGCAAAATAAAACAGTGGTAGGTGATTCTTGTCTGTCTTGGGTTAAGTAATTAGCAACTTGAAGTGGTGGTGTAAGCCCATTCGAGTCAAAATATAAAAGATTGGTTTCAGGTCCTGTTGTCAAATGCAGGTTAATGATACTGGTTTCCCTTGTGCATGGCATCATTGGTGTAAGTTCATGCAAGAAAAAAGAGACCTCTGAAATGTTGGAGTAAATAGCCATTGCAAGTAAATCAAAATTAGCCTGGATAATCAAAGATTTCTTTTTAGATTCTGAACCATCTTTTTAACAGCCCAAATGCAGTTCCAATGACCTGTAACGTGGTGGCTTTTGCAACTGTGGCTTACAGCCCTGGAATAAATTAATGAAATAACAACACCTTCCAAGTGGCAGTCTACTGAAATCATTACTTATTCGCAGGGAAGCCCCCTAATGGCTGTAATGAAATGAGGCCAACTGCGATAAATGCACAACTAGTACAATCTCCAGTCTGCTGCCTTCCCAGCAGTGATCGATGGAGAAGTCACGAAGAATTCTGCTTTCATAGATGAGATCACAATCAAGGTAATGCTCAGCATTGCATTTTCAACGACATGCTGCATCTCAGAATATATTTCACATAACACATTAAAGAGCTTCAAAACTCCTAATTGGCATGTTTGTCTTGTACATCATCAATGTCTTCAACAAGTTTATGCATTAATGCACAAAATGTTTCCAGGTCCATGGTGTCAGAGTTGAGCAAGTGCTGACAAACTGATGCAGCATTATTGATGACTTTTGTGATGCATTGTTGCCGAAATGAACAGACTGCACTACTACTTCCAACCTGTTCATAAGTTGGGCTGCAGACATGCAGCTGCTATGCGTTATAAATATTTATATTTCACTTCTTAGTTACCTTTTAGTCATAACATATGCAAATTTATTCAGAGATTTCTAGTATCAAGAAAGCCACAGTTTGTGAGTAGACTCAAAAAATGTGCCTAGCTTGATGACTCTCAGAAGTTGGCTTATTAAAGATTGTTTTGATGCATGTCAAAAATTCAAGATGGCTAGGTGATAATAGCTAAATGATATAACTCATTATATTTTTTTTTGTTTTTGACAGACGTCCATAGACACTTGTATTTATTTAAAAAGGTTCATTGATTTACTGAAACTCTAGCATCCACAAGCAGTGCTTATCAACCATTGTTTAAGTAACTATCTATAGAAGACCAATACTTACTTTTTGGAAACAATTAACTCCTATCTATCCATTTATCAATCTATTTAGTACTTACTGTTTGGAAACAATTAACTCCTATCTATTCATTTATCAATCTATTTAGTACTTAATGTTTGGAAACAATTAACTCCTATCTATCCATTTATCAATCTATGTCTTACTCCTATCTATCCATTTATCAATCTATGTCTTACTTACTGTTTGGAAACATTTATCAATCTATTTGGTACTTACTGTTAGGAACAATTAACTCCTATCTATCCATTTATCAATCTATGTCTTACTTTCTGTTTGGAAACAATTAACATCTATCCATTTATCAATCTATGTCTTACTTACTGTTTGGAAATAATTAACTTCTATCTATCCATTTATCAATCTATGTCTAACTTACTGTTTGGAAACAATTAACTCCTATTTATCCATTTATCAATCTATGTCTTACTTACTGTTTGGAAATAATTAACTCCTTTCTATCCATTTATCAATCTATGTCTTACTGTTTGGAAACAATTTAACTCCTATCTATCAATCTATGTCTAATTTACTGTTTGGAAAAAATTAACATTTATCAATCTATGTCATGCTGTTCAGAAACAATTAACTCCTATCTATCAATTTATCAATCTATGTCTTTTCTCATCTACTATATATGCTATCACCTCCTCTTTACATATCTATGAACATGTAGCATTTACATAAATCTTTAACAACTTTATTATAATAACATGACTTTGTGGTACAAGATAAAAAGAAAACAAAATCTTCTTGCAAATTAAATATAGTGCAATTTCCATAAAATTGCTCCTTTCTGCTTTATTTTTAACTTTGTTGTGATATTATGTAATCATTTTTAGAGGCAAGCTCATATCTCCCATGGGCAAGTTCAGTTATCGTCTGCTTGCCCTGCCTTGCATAAAATTCTAAAGTCATAAGCCATCAAGCCATGTGGTTTGTGTGTCATGAGCAACAATATGGTTTAATTACCACTGTCCAACCATATTACAAAGATTTGGTCATGGATGCCATTACATTGGTAGTATGTAGTTTTATTGCTGTCACTCAATTTATTCAACTTTATTTTAATTCTTGATTGTCGCCAACCAAATTTAATGTGATCTCAATTCAATAAATACCTTAATTTTTGTATTTTTTACACTATTTTGACAAAGCATGGTCAAAATATACCATGGCTTGTGTTATCCTATGATTCATGTTATCCCATAATTTGTGTTATACTGAGCTAAGAGTCATGGTCCAGATTTTGTAACACTGACAAGATGTGATCTAGCAAACAAGATCAAATTACAATGATGTTACGTATCAAATTTCAGAGAATTTAATAAAATACTAAAATAAACAAGAGACTGCTTAATGTTTAAACTTTTTTAATCCAAACTCATCCTAAATTACAAACTGAATTACATGTGTGCACAAATATCACAGTTTAAGAATATAGTGTGTGAAACTAGAGTCATTCATCTTCACTATGATCAGTAATTGTGCAGTTGTCAAATTCTGCATTACAGATTACAGTGCATTGCTAACAGCAGCTGAATCGTTTCTCACAGAACATTGTGAGAGGCTCCAACTTGGCATGAAAATGACAGCATTATTTTGAGTTATTTACAGGGGGAATCAACTGATCATTGGAATCTGATGATACAGATTTGATAGAATGTTAATCATTTCCATTTGTGTGTATGAGGCTACAGCCGAGTTATTCATGCTAGTTCAGTTGTAACCATGAAGCCATAAGGAAAAAGTAGTTCCACCCTCATTTGACAAGATGGTGATATGGAATCCGAAAATAAGTTTTACTTTTAGGAAAATTCTGCTAAATCTTTGCCCATTAATCCAGATTTCTACTAGAAGCAAATTTAATCATTATGTCTGCCCCATGTTTAATCCTCCTCTGTGCTGAAACCCAAAACCTTTGTGCAGAAACATTTTGACATTTTAATTATACTGACCCTGACCTATCTTTTGATCCCAACATCAACAGGTTTCTTTATTCTTCATTACCACCTGTGCAAGCTATCCACAAGGACTGGTCATTACGCAGAAACCACATTTCTTCTTTCAGTCACTTTGACCCTGACCTTTGTCTGACCTTGAATAGGTTTCTTTCTTACCCGTTGTACAAGCTATCCACAAAGTTTGTTCCAGGTATATGACATCTTACCCATTGTACAAGCTATCCACAAAGTTTGTTCCAGGTATATGACATCTTACCCATTGTACAAGCTATCCACAAAGTTTGTTCCAGGTATATGACATAAAATTTTGTGTGGAAGCAATTTTTCTTGTCAGTGACCTTTACATTTGACTCCCAATCAATAGGCATCTTCCTTAACAAAAATTTCTTGCTGTAGATAGTTGTGAACACGTTATTGTGCAGACAATATTTTTCTTCTTTCAGTGACCTCGAGTTTTGACATTTTTGGTTCTTTCTTACCCCAGTTGCAAGCCATCTACAAAATTGTTAACAGCAGATAGTATAGAATATACTGAGCAGTAACCACTTTCTTCTAGTCAGTGATCTTGACCTTACCCAAAGTTCATACCATTTGCAAAATTTGGCAGATGTTGATTTTTTTTGTTGGTTTATCTTTTGTCTTTTGGTCACAACTGTAGATTGCAATGAGCTATAAATGGATTTGTTTATTTTCGTGTTCTATATAATGAACCTGTTGACAAGTCTGAGGTAATTTCATACTGAATAAGTCAGGTGGGTTGTGTTGTAATATAAGCCATATATTGAGTTTCAGTTGTAACTGAGTCCTTTTGATGTATAAAAGAAAGTTATTCCTAGTTCCTATTTCATATGTTCTTGTTAAACATGCAGATGTATTTAATATAGCATTTAGCTATAATTTGAGAGAAATTATTTTTGATTTTTCATTGTAATTAACAAAGTGCTAATATCACAGTCTGGACTAAAGCAACATTTTGGGATGATTGTGAATTCATTCAATGGTAGTAACAATTTGATACATCAGGGCTCTTGACACTTATTCAGAACACAATTCTTTTCGACTTGCGATAGAACATTTAGGCTTGCTTTGGATTAAATTCATAATACTGTAATTTCCCCATAAATTTTCATTTCATACCTTACAGAATTAAACTGTTTCTTAAGTTTACTTTTGCTTCTTTCTGATACCACAGAGTTGTACCATGTGCAGAAATGAAACTGGCAGAGTTCATAGTGTACAAAAGAATAAGGGGAGATAATCAAACATTATTTTATTACATATACATGTCATTGATGGACACAAACATGTGCATTTAAAATTAAAAAAGAATCAAAACCAATATTTTATTATATATACATGTCACTGATGGATACAAAAACATAAGCATTTAAAATTAAAAAGAAACTGCATTAATTTCAAGGATAATGTTGTTTTAAGATACTTGTGTTAGAGAATATACAGACAGCCAGTGACATGAGGAGTAGTGTCATTTCAATTATTATCATTGCCAAGATGTTAGGCAGCATGAGATCCACTAACTCAAAAACTCAAATTTACTGCAGAGCCGAAAAGGTGGATGATGGAGCTTCCTCTTCTGGTTTTTGGGAATCCTGATCATTGATCTTCCTTGTTGGTTTCATTTCATTGGCCAATTCCCCATTCACACTATGCTTCGTTGTGACAGGCGTAGTGGACTCATTTTCTGTTTCTTGCTGTAACTTTGCCAACTTTGGCAGACTGGTGGCATCATCATCTACAAAATTCTCCAAATCTCCTTCCGTATGTTTCCTCTTGTTTGGATTATTACTTTGGTTCCTGCACACGAACAAAACAGTTTATCATATACCACTATTAATGTTTTATTTCAGAATGTCCTCTCTCAACTAAATGGTTATTATATTGAACAATTAAGTAATAATACAAATATAAACATGACACAAATAGAACCAAACCAAACCTAACAACAAAAATGCTACTGTAAAAAAAAAAACATTACTGTAAAACATCTTGAACACAAGGTCACAAAGGGCAAGAAAATGTGATTAAGAATGACATCTTAGCTTCATAATGATTCACCCCAAATTTCAAAATAAAATCCATCATGGAGGTTAGGAAATTTAAGCAAATTATTTTTTTAATCAAAGCTAAAATTTTACTCAGGGTCAAAGAGTGTTTTGCAGAATGAATCATCTTAGTTTTGTAGTGATTCATCACATATATGGGGAAAAAAAATACATCAAAGAAATGGGAAAGCTTTATCTAAAACCCTAAGGCAAATTTTCAATGACTGACACCAACACCAAGGTCATAGGGGTGGGTGAGTCAGTCTCAGAATGAATTGGGTTAGTTTTATAATGAGGCATCCAAAATATGACCTTTTCAATAACTCTGACCCTAAGATAAATGAGCCATGTTAGCATGTCATTGAATGATTCACGACAAGTATGATAAGAATCAATCAAACAGCTTTGGCAGTATGTGCAAATGAGAAACTTTAACCAAAACTGAAACTGTTCATGTCTCGATTCCCTCTCAAGTTCAATACAATAGAAAATCATAAATGAAAGTTAAGTACCCTTGGCCTTGTTCCGGAACAGCTTGTACATGCAATCTCTGTAATTGCTGATATATTTTCCTCAGGTCTCTACTGAATGAACCCTTCAAATTCTCAAGTGTCACCAGCATTTCATCTGTAATGACCTGCAACAAGTAGAAATCAAAAAAGTTTAACCCAACACATATTTTACATGACTGTGACCTTGACCCTATGGTAATAGAGGTTGAGTAAGTGTCTATATCCTCTGAGATCCCAAATGTAAAACTTGCTTCTTGGCCAAACTTTTTGGTTGTATTTTGTTGAGCAGATTGAGAATATATCAAAGGTTTTCTAATTTTTAGGAAAAAGCATTTATGCCATGGTCAAATTTTGTTTGGAACTTTTTGAATAGAAGTCATTATTACGGGTTTTCTTTTTCAAATCATGCTGGCCATATCCGATGTCAGATCAAGATCATCTGTACACAGGAGATCCCCTTTTTTAACAATGACCTTAATGTAAAAACTTTATTAATGTAAACCAGATTTATTTGAGAATCTTTGTCAAATACAATTACAAACATGATTTTGAGGGATTTCATAGAATGCATATGCTTATTAGCACCATCTCCACAACAATAACGAAAAAAAATATAACATCAGTGATTCTGATTATTGTACAAACAGTTATACAGAAAATAGGCTTGAACTTGCATAGAAAGCATAACAATGAATAAGAAACAATTGATTGCAATTAAAAGGTTGTGAGTTCAGTCAATTAATTAAATCTCTTGGTCATCCTATTATAATTTTGCACAGTTAAAAATATTTGTGTGCTATTTTCTACATTTAACATTGGGTTGCCAAAAAAATGTTTCAGTCGTAAGAGCGAAAGGGAGTGTGTACAGGATTTGATCTCAAAGATCTGAATATTTGGAACAGTCTAGAAAACTGTTCTGCATTCTCAGTTTCTAAGCAGGAACAATACTTATTGTTAGATACATGATTCATATATAAATCATAATTTTTAAGTTATTACAATTTGTTCTTCGCCTATCATGCATGATGCAAGACATTCTATCACCAGCATAGGAGTTTTTTTTATGGCAGTTCAAATAGGCTTTAAAATTTTGTATGGAAGAGTTGTTTCTTACTCCAATGGGTAACAAATTCCATATAAAATTGCAGATGGTATCAATGAATAATAGAACGAGGTCGTTCTGCACACTGGCGTTTTGAAGATCATCTGAAGATCGAAAACTTTATTACTGACCTTCATCTAGGATGTGGATGGATGGACATCTGACACACACACATGAATGCCAAAGTAATCACAATGCCATGCTTCCATCAAAGTGAGCATGATAAATACTGAGCTACATTTATGCCTGAAAGCTTGGTTAAATCTATTCAAATTCTGCTCAGCAGTTTTTTGAGAAACCATTTAGATGGGTTTTCTAAAATATTTATTAGTATATGACATGTGATGCATGCAGGGCAATACCATAAGTTCACATAGCCTTAGGTGAGCTAAAACCTAATGGACATAATGAGAAGACCAACCTTCTGTGCATCTTGGACCGATATGGCTGCAACTCTTAAAACTGTCAATAGCAGCTCGTGTAAGAACTTGCGCCTCACATCATGTCCTGCCAAGTTATTGATCACCTGAATGATACAGACAAGAAACTTTCTTAATTATGGCATTTATTGACCATCCAAATAGCAATGACTGTGGCCTAATTTTGTGAGGATTGTACACTATGCATCAATTTGCATCCACTCATCATGTCTCATAATTCTAGGTACATACATACATCCAGGCATGCATCCATACGTCCATCCATAGGCAGGATGCAACAAATCTATGTAAAATGCAATGTAAACTTAACCTAAGCCCATTAAATGTTTCTGAAATGTTGATCACAGCGGATATGGTACTAACAGAAATACATAAAATCATCTAGTTTGATGATTTTATCATAAACAAAGCTTGAGAAATAAACATCAAACACAAAATTTAACTAGTCATTTAACTGTGAAATATGGGTCATAGTTACCTACTTTTGTGATGGTGATGTAATATTTGATTGAGATGCATTCCATCACCTGGTTTGCAAAAACTGAAACTAAACACCAAGCTTGTTTACATGTATATAATTAGCCCCTCAGCCCCTTTCTCGTGAGGGTAGGTGCTACTGAAATGCACTCCTAGGAAGAAAGAATTGTTGAAATTCACTTATAATGTACATTTTGCTTATGCTTTTATCTGTGCGATGCTGACAATGTTGCAGGGGTAGTATAATAGCTCCCCACTGCATCATGAGTTGAGAACTGAATGCATCAGAAAAACCCAGAAACATGTAATTTTATCAAATCTGAATTTCATTTGCATTCCACAGTTACATTTGCATTTAATTCCTTTTTGCATTTGATGTTTCTTCTTTTATCCTTTATTTTCCTGGAAATCGGATTTTTGTATTTATCACTTTCAATCATCATTTCCTTTTCATTTCACTTCTTTGGAAGGAAATAGAATTGCATTTATATGTCAGGTTACCTGTTCTCCAAATTGTTAATGCAAAGGGAGAGAACTACAGCTTTTGTATCTTGTGATATTAAATGTGAAAACAACATACATTGAATTTATGACATTATCATTGCAAAAAATATTTCTTTTTATTCCATTTCAGTCAAAAAAAGATTGTACAGATAACATCACCTATGATGTCATTACATCAATGTCAGTGGTAATAACATGCCTCTACAAGAACAATGTTATATCCTGTAATGGGCAACAAAAAATAATTCAGCAAAATGGTTCTAATCTTTGATTATCTTGTGGAGAGGCTTTCAACCCTCTGAAATCATCACCGTGTATTAGGGTCTCAGCAAGCCTTATGTCGCACATAAATCTTAGATGATAGTGTAAATTGATACCTGTAAATTAAGAACGTTCTTGGGCAAATTACACCTCCAAGTTTTCAAGTAATGATAATTCATGCTTATTTTACACACAAATTAATTACATAACAGCATGAGAGTCCCAGTATATGGTGCCAGCAATGGCATAAAAGCAATTACAGAGGTGCACATTGAATGTTATTTCTTCAATTATAAATGACATTAAAATGAAAGCATCACCTGTACTCATAAACAAAGTTTCGTTGTTATAGTACCATGTGTCTATGGGTCACTTTTATCATGGGAAAAAAAAAAAATGAACAATACTGCAAACATACCTTATTGATTGCAACCTTCAGCCTCCCCAAAAAGTCATTCCATTCTACATCACCCATACTGTCTACCTGGTAATCAGAGATTGAATTATAATTATCGTATTTGCTGCATTTATTCAGATGTAAAAAATAATTACTCTTCCAGTCTAAAACCACAATAAAATATATATCAATGTCTTGAAAACAAAAGTTTCAAGCTTTGCAGGGCTGAGGGGTAGTTGTGACATCTTGGATGCATCTCATTGTTTTTCATTATGGTCTCATAGATACATTCTGACTTGCATTTAGAGCTTTCATTCAGCATTTCCATTCATTTCTGTTCATTCAGAATGTGTTAACCAAAGTCAGAATTTCTGATTTCAATAGTACTTCAGTGGAAAGAAGAACTAATGACGTGTGCTTTAATAAAATCACAAATTTAAAAATGCTTGACAGTATTAAATTGGCAGTAAATAAAATATAATCACAATTGCAATGAATGTAAAATACAAAGTACTTGACAGCAAAGATTTATTTTTTATTTCATTTCATTCAAATAAATAGCTTCAACTAAAAGTAATGATATCAATGTCAGTTATAATAACAATTCTATGGTATTTAAGTAGTGAACTGTCCTAAAGAATTTGATCACAGGTTATCATGTAAAGGGGCTTTAGACTGTAAATTTTGTGGCAGCACAGAATTGGTCAATACATTTTCAATTAGATTTTAATTTATGAAATGCATTCACTTTTCATATTTTTATTTATCATTAATTCTACATTCCGCATTTTTTCCCCTTCAAATTCCATTCAACATTTTGTTTGCATTGATTTAACATTTTCATTTTACAAGTAAAATTATCCATTGCAGGACCTGCATATAACATGCAAGTATCACACATGATTGAGACATGACACTAGTTAAAATAAAGCAAAAATTTGGATAATAAAGGATTTACCATGATGAATGTAGCTTTTATTTATGTACTTCCATATTAATTTGCCCTTGTACATATATGTATGGGATTTCCGATATAGATGAGACTGGCTTACTAGATATCATTCTTATCGTCAAATGATTATTTGATACAGAAATGTTTCATTAACATAGTAAACAATAAACCAAAGAAAAATAGAGTGCACTACTGGAAACTATACAAATTGCTTCCCTTTCATGGGAGATCTTGAGTTAGGTAATGACTTCCAATGTAAATTTTAAAGGACATGAACTAATTGTGAAAAACCATTTTATTAAATGTAGAATGTATAATTAAAATAGAATTTACACAATGAATTATGTGGACGTTATCTTGCTATAGTAAAAAGAAACAGGTTCTATAAATAGGTTGTATGGATATAAAAACCTTAGAGAAACTGATTTTTTTTTTTTAATACCTTGACCATTATTTCTGCACAATTATACATTTAATTTTCTAAACAGCTCCAAATGAACTTTATGACAACAGTGATTTAGCAGATCTACTAAATGAAAACCAGAATCAACTTACATCACAACCGACATTCTTTGCCAAGACTACTGATGTGATATTAATATGCCAGTCCATCTCTAAGGATGATCTTTTTTTGTTTTAAAAATAATATTTTATTCAGTCTATTTGTCCATACACATATTCATTACAAAGGATAACTTAAAATTAATCATGAGTGATAAATGTTCAGTACATACCACACTTCTGTTAATGATAGAAACCAGAATAGAACACGCCTGAGTCTGAAAAGAAAACACTATGATGTCATATTGCAACTAGCTTCAAACCATTAGGCCATAATCTCAAACTATCACATACAAAATAAACCCATTTTAATTGTAAAGTGCACTGATGAGAATGAAATTAGATTCTGTTGACTAAATGAATGGCTTAATCTAAACTCACAAATTACCATTAAATATTGGGTCACACTACTGTTTTTATAAGGTTGTTAAGACAAGCAGACACCTAGTGTAGTAATGAACCAATTTTCAACAAGACATGAGCCTAAACATCTTATTGTTTATCAAAGAGCTCAGTCATATACATAAACACCTACGTTTGTCTTTGTGTGTCACAGTTGCCAAACAAGAGGTTGCCAGTTTGAAACTCATGGTGTCATCCCAATTTGTTTTCACTTTTTGGGTATTTTTATGTTCTTTTGAACTCACTCATCCGAATTTTTTCATTTTATTTTTTACTTTTTATTATTCCCATCTAGGATGGGCAACTAACCTAATGAGTTGAGATTATGTATACACTAACTCCAAAGGATGCCTTGTCTTGTGCATCTTTAGTCGGAATAAAAGTCTCTCATTACTGGTTGTCAATCATTCATTACAATTTCAATTTGTAGAAAAATTAGCTTCCACCAATAAGAAATTTCTCTCCAATTACAAGTATACAGATTTTGTTATATATAAAATCATTTCAGTTTAGTGCATGCATCATCCTGTGTAAGACTCCTGTGCTGTTTCTGCTTGCCTAAAATTAATATGGCACTGCATGCAAGAGGTTTTACATAAATTACATCAATTATAAATTATATTTATTGCAACAAGGTGACATTTTTATCTGCCCTATTTGTCTAGTCTTTGTTAAAAGTAATTACTTTGCACAAACGGGTTCATTCTTATTCATCACAGATCTCGTATATATTTTTGATCTTGCAAGCTAAGCATCTGCTTTAAGCATGAACTGCCGTTTCAAAGTCAATTATGCAAGTTGGCCAAACAAACACATGGAAACTATAAATCAGTAGTGAGGTTTGTGCACACAATTTGAATCAAGATCAATCATTTCTTTAAGCATCATGTAGGATAAATGAAAATGGGCAGGATATAAGAATACTGAACAACTTTTTTTGAATAGTGCATTTTTTTAGAAAATCAAATAATAATAATGATAATAATAATAATAATAATAATAATTATTATTATTATTATTATTATGCAGCAAAAATAACATTAGTGCTAATTATGCAATGGTGTTCAATGTATGAATAATATTAATCCCATAATCAAAACATGCAGCTACAACTGTATCGTTCCTCACAAGATACCATCTGTTTGTGTTTCAGTTGATAAGCTGATTTTTGGGGCAAAAGAACTTTGTATCATAGTTAACATATTTTCATTTATATATCCTCTATACACACCTCATTATTTAATAATAATGACAATAAATAATAATAATAATAACAAAATACTTATAATAAAAACATTATTGTTATTATTATTATTTACAGTACATATAATACCAATTAAAATAACAAATGAATACTGTAAATGATACAATATAATACAGATGTCAATAACAAGTCATCAATGAAACATTTAAAAAATACTTATGTCAAATATGTCAAAATTAGTACTTTACATATAAAAAATATACTGTATTCCCATCAATACATACCTTTTCAAATCCAAGAAATGAATCTTAGACTTCAACTGTCAATGGATAATATGAACTGTGTAAAATGATAAAAACACTACTGTGTCTTTACAATCACCCCTGGAAATGATTGCCAAACTAGATCCCTGTTCTTTATATCTACCTGAACAGGATGACAATACAATGCTTCAAGACTTAACACTTCCCTCACCCCAAGCCCAGGTACATAACACTTCCTTCACCCCAAGCCCAGGTAGACTCAGATATACAAGATCAAAGTGCTGAAGACAATGACACTAATTATGATATTTAGAAAGTATTGTGTTAGGGTGGCCAGAGTAGACTTCCATCCAATTAAAATGGATATATGACAGGTGCCATTTCAATTATGTACAGTCATTGATCTAAATAAGCTTTTAACACCTGTGCTATTTTTTAACAAAAAACAAAAAACAAATTGAAGCCAAAACTGCCATAGAAAATTAAAATAAATTAATACTACTACTCAGACTCATGGAACTAATGTCAAATATTTAGTGCAATAATTGAAGCAGAAAATCCAAGATAATACAAATGTGCCAAAGGAATCACTTATCAATAAAAGCAAAACCATGGTAGATTTCCTGATTGTCAAATTCATGTTAGCTGTGGACATAAGTGGGATATTCTAAAAAAAATGATTTTTTAAAATTTAAATTGACTTTAAGATATTACTGCTACTAAAAGCTAGTGTTGCAGGATAACATGATTATATATATTATATGTACATGATATTAAAAGCCAGTCTTGCAGGATAAAATGATTATATTATATGTACATGCTCACTTACATTGACCTTTTTATTCATCTAGTACATGTTTTGCACAGTTCACTTTTACAATAAAATGAAAACCCTGAAACACTGTGCATCATCTTTTTTGACTGGTATTGATATCAAGATGTTAGTACTGACAAGGCCTCCATATATACAAAATCCCACTTAAAAGAATTTTCCTCACAACAATAGTTCTACACAATTAACTATCACTTGTACTGGAAGTGACCAAGATAATATTAATCATAAAAAGGTTATGGAATTGGATCCTGAAATATGTTATTTTACTTCCAAAATTTGATGAAATTAATATAGACCTATATCAAGATTGCAAGTTATAAATACATAAATTGTAAAGAAACTGACATGTGGCCCATGACCTGATTCAATCGGATTCACATCATAGGGTGTGGCTTTAAAAATCACTTATCTCATCTGTACCCTGGTGGAAGATGCACATGCCTCTTGTAAAACATTCCTTAATTAAAGAGTAACAGAGGGGAAGTTAAAAACCTTATTTATTTGTATTTGTAAGGGGGGGGGGTAATCTGATTTACATCATAGGGTTTTAAAAATCACTTAACCCATGTGTGAGAGAGAGTTAAATGCATTATTCATTTGTATTTGTATACTGAGGGGAGATTCAGGTATGTATATTAAATTTACTAGATTAGAAACAATGCCTGAATTTAGAAGGCACTGATCTGGAAAGTGAATGGCTTGAATTCACATTTACCCACACTACCCGGTAGGTAGGTTAATCTGAGGATCAAAGAATCATGACTTTTCAAGAAACTTGGAATCTATTTTGTTTTTGTGGGTGGGGGTGCCTATTTTAATATAAACTTTCATCCATCCTGTATAAATAGCCATTTGTTAAAAACAACACAAAAAATATGATCTTAGCCAGGTTGTGAAAACACTAACAAGAGAAACAAACTGTACCTGATCCCAAATATATCAGAGATTAATAGTGCTGTTACAGACCATTAAGTGAAAGCCATCATAGTATTCATTCACAAACCCCAAAGAGAGATAATTATTTATGAACAACATATAGATGATATAACAAATTTAAACAGAATTGTTTTCTACAAGATTTTTTTGTCAAAAATTTGATTAAATTTTTAAATGTCAGGCCCCAGATGAAGGTCATAAAGTTTTACAAAAAACTCTGAAATTAATTTGACAAGCATGCTCCCCAGAAGCTTAAAAGAATAAACACACAAACAGCCTCATTAATACAGTAAGGAAATCAAAAACTGCTAGAAAGCTTGGAGATCAATATCGGGCTTTTGATCACACTGCTCAGGTCATACTGCACTGATAAAGATAATTGATAAATGGTTTCAAGATGCACATAATAGGATCAATATTTGTATATATAAAGCCTTGGATTTAACTGACTATGACATAATTATTGATAAGCACTTCTAAAATTCCAAGAAACATTACTTCCTGCATATTGTCCTATCTAAGTGACCAAACCCAGCTAATACAATTCAACACCATTGTATCAAATTCAGATCAGATAAAATCTGGTGTGCCTCAGGGGCCAATTCTATGACCAATTTTCTTTATCTTGAACAATAGCAATCTGCCACTGTATAAAGAGAACAATGAAATTGACATGCATGCAGATAATACAACATTCCCCACATCAGGAAAAGGAACACAATCTAAGAAAAAGTACAGTATGACACTAATCATACGAGTAAATGGTGTCAATGCAAAGGAATGTATGAAAATAATAAAAAGACCACAGTAATGCTGCTAGGAACATCAAACAGACTATTGTTGTAAAACCCCATTTGTTTATATGTAAATGATGAATATATATCTAATGTAGAATGTCATAAACTCCTATAAGCATATGCTGATTATAAACTATCTCAGAATCATTATATAGACACTATCTATAATAATCTAGCTTCCAAACTAGAATTTCTACAACAACTGAAGAAATGTCAACCAAGTCACATAAGTGAACCAGTCAAACCTATCACAACAGTCACCTTGGTTGTAGGACAGAATCCCCCAGCAAAATGACAGATAGGACATAATCCCCTCCCCCAGTCTCTGATTTTAAAACCATTACAAATATACTGGTCTATTTCGAAATCTGACAGGAGAAAAAAGAGAAATGTGACTTACCATCATCATACCTCATATTTAATTATGGAATTTCATGTTTATCCAATAAAATTATGGTTTAACTTTGAAGTAATTACACTTAAGCGCAAAAAACAAAACAAATGTGAGATAAATATAAAATGTAAGTGTTAAAAGCAATGCAAAATGATTTAATGCAATGGATTAAACGTGTCTGTAGTGATGTTTGAGGTGACAAAGTAAAAGCAATTAATCCTATATGAAAACAATCATTAGGCAACTTAACCTCCTTATCTGTCAAGATCTAACACCCAACTGCCAACTATAGGCCTTTATTTGGTATGCAGTGTATACTGCACAAGACATTAAAATGCAGCAGATGAACAATGGCAAATACTAAGGGTATTCTCCAAAATGATCATCCCAACACATTTTATTATACTGATTCCAGGACTAAAGCCCCCTTGGACAGAAGTCCCATGACAGGGGTAGTACAAAAGACCCCTAGGATATATAGAATCTATGTTGGGGTTTGGACCTAGACAAGGAAATCCCAGTCTCGTGGGGAGACATATAATGTAACCCCGTGACTGGGATTTCCTTGTCTCGGTCAAATCCCAACAAAGATTCTTTTTCTCACCCAATATAAACTCCTCACTTGTGTAATATAGTTCACATGCAAATGTTTACATGCAGAGCATTAATACAAATATGTTAATGAGAACTGTGGTGTGACCATGTCATCCAAAGTACACAGTTTATACGCATGAGCAAAGAAAACTAACAACATAAAACGTCACATAGTAATGAGGTATTATCCCATTTAATATTTAGATGTTGAATGAAATTAACAATAAATTATGAATATTACAAGAAACTGTTTCATTTTCATCAGTTCCTATTTTGAAAAGTTATATTGTAAATAATGAAACGATACTGGGTACTCAGCTCTACTGTAGTTATACTTAGTACAAACTGTAATGAAGAGTAACATGCTGCATTAGATTATTCATGGTTAGTTAGAGGTCTGTGTCACTATCACATATAACTCTCCTTTTCTTTGGAGGAGGTGAAACTGTGTGTGATATATTTGTGTTGTCCTTAATATTGATTGTAAAATTACCCCCATGTATAAAAGACCCTCGAAATAGCAGATAACCATGTGCTAAATTGTCAAGTTCATGGATTCTTTGAAAATTTATTTTTCTCTCTTGGAAATATGGCCAGTGCTACAGTGAAATTTGCTAATGGATTAATGTGTTGATGGATAAATGATTCCTTCTGGGTAGTAAGTGCATTATTTGTCATTAAATATTGCAGGTATATTTTTGATTCAACTGGGGCACAATGGAGATACTTAACAAAATTAGAATAAAGCATGTTTGACATAACACATTTCTGGCTGTTACTAAGTTTTCTATAGTTGTTAAGAGAGATGGGAGGCTATGAAGTGTATAGGTCTATAGTCTATGTGCATAGATCAGTCTTTTCTGTCATAGTTCATTTCACACAGCACTGAGAATTTTATCCTATCTGTAGCACAGTCAGTTTTCAGGTCAGCATCATTAAATGTAGCTAACAGTATATAATTTGTTTCATATGAAGTATTTAAAACTAGTTAGGTCGCTTTAGCTACATTTAATGATGCTGACCTAAAAATGTACTGAGCTCGGCCTGCATATAGGGTAAAACTGACCATGCTGTGTGGAACGTACTAGCATAATACCAAAAAGCTCAACATCGTGTGCGTGTGTGTCTTTGTCTCTCTCAAAATGGTTTTGTATGGTGTGTTCTCAAAGATGGATTGACCTTAAGTTACCATGTTTTTGTTATATATTTCCTGTTGTTGTTGTTGTTTAATATTAGAATAACTACGTCAGGCACAGCAGAAGACAACAAGGTTAACTTTTTTAGAAGTAGTTCTGAGTGCGTGGCCACCTTGACTGAGACGACTGGTCTGAGATGACTAGACTGAGATAAGAAAAGTATGGTTAGCAAAACAGCTAGATTTCTCTGTTGCATGGGTGAGAAAAAAGTCACTCAGATGAAGGACAAAAGCACTTTGATCTCTGATATATACAATACTGTGCATTTTTCATTGCTATTATTATGAAACAGTTTATGTATTTCATCAAGTTTTATTTATTTATTGTAACTATATTTATTATGTACAATGGTCACCTTTGCACTCTTGAATAATTTTTTATACTGTATATTATGTGTATCTTGTCTAATGACTGAAACAATTTCATACAAGTATTTTAAAAACTGTTTTTCTTTTGGTACAATACAGGCATATTTGCATAAATATCAAACAAAATAATCAAATTTATTGAACCTATCTACCTAACACTTGGCTACAAATCATTAATTACTGCAAAGGCTAATCTAACATGCATACTATATATAAGCACATTTGTAAAATCATTTAAATAACCAATTAAGTCCACAAAATCCTACAAATTAATAGTTGTAAAGTGGAGGTCATTAATACAAAACCATATGATTTCATCAAATGCAGGTGTATGTTGATCAAAGAATCAAAGTATGTTGCATAATACTAGTTTTCTTTTGACAGGTGTTAATGGTACAAATGTACTCCCACATAAATACATTTTGTTATTTTCAATTGCAGTTCATTTGTCTAGTTCTGGTTCATTACACCTTTTTCCTCACAAAAAGACAACTACCCACTTCAGCCTGGATAACTAATTGAAAACAGTTAACTGTTTAAACATGTCTAAGTGTGGAATTATATAATTAAAATATGAAGCGTGTGATAAAATATTCTATTGTAACAATTATATTACTTAAAAAATTTTCCAAATATTTTTTATTTTAATCAAACACTCACAGAGATTGCCTGTTAAAATTGCTTTGATTTAAGCAAATAATGCAAAACAATGAAAACCATAATACAATTATTTATTTCAAGAAATCTAAACAGCATAGCTGCCAACCCTCCAGGCTTGTAATTAGTGAAAATAGGGATAAAAATTCGTGAATTTTGACATGAATTCATGAAGCGATCTTGTCAGAACAAATGTTTAGCATGGGATCCAGCCGATAAACGTAGATCGTGTTCAACAAGAAAACTCGCAATGTTTCAGCGTTGGTAGCTTGCAGGTCTTCCGTCAATGGCTTAGAATATTCCAGAGCTGAAATCTGCTGGAGTTCTTCATTTACCCAACCTCTGTGTGCTTTTTGCTACCAATGTGCTTCTCTGCAAGCTACCAACCATTGTGTGGGGGTGGGGATGGTGGCTTTTGTCTTTCCACTGACTAGATTTTGTCCACAGCATGGGGATGGTGGCTTTTGTCCTTCCACTGACTAGATTTTGTCCACAGCATGGGGATGGTGGCTTTTGTCCTTCCACTGACTAGATTTTGTCCACAGGGTGGGGACGGCTTTTGTCCTTCCACTGACTAGATTTTGTCCACAGCATGGGGATGGTGGCTTTTGTCTTTCCACTGACTAGATTTTGTCCACAGGGTGGGGACGGCTTTTGTCCTTCCACTGACTAGATTTTGTCCACAGCATGGGGATGGTGGCTTTTGTCCTTCCACTGACTAGATTTTGTCCACAGGGTGGGGGCGGCTTTTGTCTTTCCACTGACTAGATTTTGTCCACAGCATGGGGATGGTGGCTTTTGTCCTTCCACTGACTAGATTTTGTCCACAGGGTGGGGACAGCTTTTGTCCTTCCACTGACTAGATTTTGTCCACAGCATGGGGATGGCTTTTGTCTTTCCACTGACTAGATTTTGTCCACAGCATGGGGATGGTGGCTTTTGTCCTTCCACTGACTAGATTTTGTCCACAGGGTGGGGACGGCTTTTGTCTTTCCACTGACTAGATTTTGTCCACGGGTGGGTGGGTGGTGGCTTTAATCCTTCCACTGACTAGATTTTGTCCACAGGGTGGGAGTGACTTTTGTCCTTCCACTGACTAGATTCTGTCCACATGGAGCTTCTGTCCATACTCCTATTCTAGCTGGGGTCATTCATATTGCCTGCCCCCCACCTCCCTCCCTCCCTTCCTCTCTCTATCACATGAATGGACATGAGTAAACAAATATTTACAGCTCAACTTCATGAGACAATGGCATGCTTATTATGAAATGAGATATATAATGGCCTGTAAACAAAAAACATTTTCTTCCACAGATACTGATGCAGTGTGCCTACAGAATAATGTTCTTCTGCTATGCAATTACATCAAAATGTCAAATTACAAAACACAATTGAGTATCCAACTGTGATGTCTTACTTGTCATGGATGTTTGTAGCCTGACACCAGAAATTCATCTATCCATGATGATCATATATATATATAGAGGCATACATGTAACATGCCAATGGGTATCGTGGTACTTGGGTACTCGCCCACTGATAATAACCCGGGCAATAAAATGAACCATAGAATACCCGTTTACTGTATAAAAGTTTTTTGCCAGTGCCTGTGATAGCAGCAATCATTTTGTTTTCAAGTTGACAATCCTTTTAACTGAGCTGCAAATACATGTCTTTTTCAGTGCAAAACAGCAGTCAGTCTTGGAGGGGGAGCCAATGTTGAACCGTGATTCCGGATTGGAACCTCCACATTTGTACAGAAGGGTTTTGTCACATGGTCAACATTTTGTTGATCACATGACTCCAGTCCAAAAGTCATTCCTCTGAATAAGGCCTTGTGATAAGGTCAAAAGCTAAGAAGTCATAACCTATTATGCTACAGAAAGGTATCTATTCTTAGTATGTCATTCACTGCAAATAGCTGTAGTCATTCCAAACATCAATTTTGTTTACAGAAATATGGTATTTTGTGTTACTGTGAAGTAGGCCTATATGGCAACAGACATCACAAGTAATTTAATAAATGCATTTTGTCTTTTATTAATGCCATGTACGTTAGGTGGTTTCAAATCTTCCTGTCTTCTGTCAAAAAAATCAAACATGTCCTCTAATGCACTTGTGGTGTTTAATGACCTGGAAATCAGGCAAAAATTGAAGGTCTTGATTGACTACAGGTCTATTTAGGAACAAAATTAACTGTTAACTTCACACTAATTCATTATATCATGTGTACATATCTTGCAGTTGATACATACTGGATATCTCACAACCATAACAAACACTCTTGTAAGCACTTTAACTCATCACTAATTCAGGGGCCAAAATCATCCTTTATCAAACCTTGTCTTTTCATATATAAAAGTGATGTATTAATAGTCACCTACTTTAAAAGGTTGGAGGCCTGATATTTTGGGTTTTTGAAATGAAAATAATCATCTCTGTCTGCTTTAAGCAGTCAATGGAGTTTATGAAAATATGCATGCACAAGAAATTTGATAAAGAAGGCATTGTTTAGTAAAATAATTTTTTCTGGCTTGTAATAATAATAATAATAATAATAAATTACAATCAAAAGTAATAATAACAATATTAATAATAATGGTATCTGGTGCATGGTATTACTTCAAAATCCACCTGCATTTATTTATTCAGATGGAAAGATAAATTGTCAATAGTAATTTGTTTTCTATTAATCAAGGTGACAACTGCATAACTAAAATTTTTAATGGAGGGGACATTTTAGTATAGTGACAACAACTGCATTGCTAAAATTTTTAACTGTGTGGAAAATCTAACAACACAGCAGTCAAAGAGTTACAATGCAAAAGAAAATCCCAATAAAATTTAGCATCTTAAATATGATTACCTCATCAGAAACAACTAAACAGAAATAGCTAAAAATTTTGCAACATGCATTTTTAAACAAAATCACTAAATTGCATCAGCAAAAGGGTCCTGTTAAAAAATATAACCTTCAAGTTGCTACTAACCTTACTGAAGAAGCGAACATCATCGCTGCTGACTGCCTGCACTAGGGTGTCTGACAGGGGCCAGAAAAACACCTAGAAGGAAGCAGTATCAATGTTATTTAAGACATGCATATTCATCTGGAAAAAAAGTACAATTAACTCATTAACCCCTAGAGGTTTTTGTCATTTTCACCTGAAATGTGAGTTGGAAACACATTGTAGGGGTTATTTCTGAATACATCCTAATACATCCACTTCCAAGAGATTTCTGGTTAACCTAATGCCTAGTTGTGTTAGAAACATTGTTTTTCACTGGCTATTTCGCTCATGCATGAGCAGAAGGGTAAAAGTTTGAGTTCTTTTTTTTTTGTGCTTAATGGACCCATCATTTACGTATCGAGACCACTCTTTATTCCAAATGCCCATCTTATCCTACTTTTTGCAAAGGTTTGCCTGTCTGTGTGCAGTTCAGACTGGTCTACCTTGGATCTGAGGACAAAAAGTCTAAAATCTGGACACAAAATCGGATTCCGACCACAGGCGAATTTTGGTGGGAAAAAAATGGGTCCAAAATTATTTTTTTTCCCTCTCTATTTTGTAGTTCAACTAGAACATCCACATTATTTGATATCATTGTAGAGCTACATCAGTCTACCTTTATATAATACCAACCACTTTAGTGTATCATACATGACCTTGATGTTACAGAGCTCAGAAGTAGGCTACTACCTCCTTACGCGTATACGAGGCACCAGGGGTTAATGAGTTAACATGAGCCTTTTAACTTTGGTTGGTTCATACTTGTTGAATATAAAACACTACCAAAATGATGTAGCAAACATGTCATTTTTCAACAACAACAAAAAATTTAATCTGGACATACAAGTTTGTAATGATGTTATTTTGTTTTTTAAGCTGTTGTTGTTGGGTCTAATGCCATTCTCAGCACAAGATAGGCTATACATGGTGCTAATGTAATTGGTGGAGGAAGAACCCTGGAAAACCCCGGGAAAGAACCACCAACCCATGAGAAGCTACTGGCAGGCTTTCTCACGTACCCACGTTAGCCTAGCCTACGACTCGAACTCACGCAGACAGAGGTGAGATGGCAGTGATCCGTAACAGTAAGTGCTTTAGACCACTCGGCCACTTGGTTTTTTGAGCTAATTATGTTATATACATAAATAATTAATTTCAATTAAATTAAATTAATTGTTATTTAGCTAAATAATTAATTTCAACAACTACAAGGGGAATATGATCTTCTTTCTGTTTAAGAGTTCTATGATTAACTTGTACTGCCTAATATAAATGTTACATGATAATGGAAATTAATATAAGAAAATTTCTTTACTAATAATAATTATTATAAAAACAATTATACATGGTTTGCCGTCAAGAAATAGCATGTAGGGTTAATGGTTTGCATTCTAACTGGATTTTAACCATAGCATGTACACTTTACAAAGGTTAATGGTTGGCCTTCTAATTGGGTTCATGCCACAGCATGTACACTTTACAAAGGTTAATGGCTGGCCTTTTAACTGGATTCTAGCCATAGCATGTACATTTTACAAACATTAATTGTTGGCCTTCTAACTGGATTTTAGTACTAACATTTATACTTTACAAAGGTTAATTGTTTACCTTCTATCTGGATTTTAGCCATAATATATACACTTTACAAAGGTAATGGTTTGTCTTCTAACTGGCTTCTAGACTTGGTCTGTACACTTTACAAAGATTAATGGTATACCTTCTAACTAGATTCAAGCCATAACAAGTACACTTTACAAAGGTTGATGGTTTGCCTTCCAACTTGATTCAATCCATAACATGTACACTTGGCAAAGATTAATGTTGCAGGACAGGAAGTAGAAGTGATATCCCATATAAATTATTATAATATAATTGATCACTTGCTGTCTTTTTAAGTAGCATTATTTGTAAAAAGGCAGAAAATGCACACAAAAAATTAAAACTGTATGTATGGTATATGAATTGAAATCAGCACAGAACTCTGGAGAAGCCTAATATTTGCAAATTCTATGCAAACTGACTAAAATGTATACATGCAAGTTGCACTGCATTTAAATAAGGGCTGTTCCATTTAAACATACATGGTACCCAGGGAAGGCAGTTTTTAAAAATATATCCCAGGGTACTTTGATTTCACTGATTTCATATTAAAATTATAAGAAAATTCTAAATTGCATCTATGGGTGAGTACCCCACTTTAAATGTGCCTTCCCTGGGTCCCATGTATGTTTTAATGGAACAGCCCTAATACAAATCAATTTTAGTGTACACTGAAAATCCTAGTGAAATGTTTTCAGCATATACTGCTACAGCCCAACTATGCTACTGATAGATGTTCCACATGTTTGCACCTGTTTTAAATAGTAGTATTCGATCAATATCTCCACACTTGCCAAAAAATAAGCCATATAGCTGAATGTATGTTGAAGCAAAACTTGATTACTAAGCCACCTGATACATTCAGAAAGGCATCAAAAACACCTTGATGACTTAAGACTGAGTCTGCAATCACAAGTTTTATTGTTTTGCAACCTTCACAAAATACCCCATCAAACAATACAACTTATTCCATTCCAGGTTGTAAAATACCTGGTTTCTTAACTCCTTCTCTGGAGTATGATATGTTACTTACTGGGTATCTCTCCAACATGGTATAGAAAAAGGTAGGACTCAGGCGGTGATCTCTGCAAATAAAATAATCAGAAAAATTATTAACTCAAATATGCAGCCAGACTCCATCTTTAAGTCTCTTATTTTCTGCTGGCCTGCTCCAGACATAAATGTTGAGGATTTAATAGAGTGGGTTAGAAGGCACTTTATATCAAAGACTCCACCACTCATTAAATTTTAACTAAAGTAATCAACATAAAATGATTGTCTAGATTACCCCAAGCACTCATCTTCAATTTAATGTCTTTCAATAACAACACCCCACCCCAAATTTAATTATGGAACAGTCCAAATAAAATTTCATCTTAATAACTTGTGCGATGAAGACTATATCTGTCAACTGAAAATGTCCATAAATTTACTGCAAAATTTTAGCATGATAAGTCCATTCATAACAGCTAAAATTTGGAACAGGTACATTTAAATAAAAAATACACCACAAAAATTTTATATTAACTTTGTCTGAAACACTGCCATGTAAATTTCATTTAATTTAACATGATATATATATATATATATATATATATACAAGTCATTGATTAGTTTTTCAATACACTTTCAACATCTTACAATTTCAAACTGAGGATACAATGAGCAGCCAGTACATAAACAGTAAAGATGTGTTTATTACATTCTTAGATGCAACCTTTTCTCTGTTGGAATGTTTGAGGTTAATTCATCCAGCCATATTCCTCATTATTATGCATTCCAAAGTCTTTTATTTAATACTCCTTTGTTACAATATTTAATTGGTTACTGCATTTTATCTGTGGGTCAACCTGAGAAAATGAACTCAATTATAATGTTTATGTCACCTGTCAGTAGTATAACTATAAAGCTAAAAGTTCAACAAAAAAAAAAGAATCTTCATCCAGAAATACATTTATTGTCTTTAATGATAATGACCAAATAATAATTATGTTTCTTTTGCCAATTAAAAACCTACTTTTCCTAAAACCAGTATTACTCTTTCTTTTAAAACTAGCATTCTTAAATAATTTACTTTTCCTGCTGCAATTATGCTGTCCAGAAACATTTTCTTTAAATCCCAGATTAATTATTCAGCTGTTTTCAATATCAAGTTTCACTTAGCAAAATGCTGACTTGTCATCACTTCAGCATAGATAATGTACATTTCCTCACTGTTGGACACTGTGCTTTACAGAATGAGTACAGTGACTCATTAGAATCTTTTACTGTGGCCCATTCTTTGTGGGTTTCGCAGGTCGCTTGTATCACTACGTGTGACAGAGAAATCCAATTCACACACACACACCATGATGAACATAATGAACTCCTTCGTTAGACTGTTTTATAAATGGTCAAATATCTGTATGAATATTTAAAAATTTCTGGCTAGCAATCAACATTTTGACTTTTTCCAGTTCTCTGTTCACATGACTCTGGTCTGATATTTTTAAAAAACAAGTGCCTTTTGCTCACTTTCACACCTTCAGATGGTTTACCAGTTTGCATGCAAACATTGAATAAGCACTTCTTTGATACTGATCAAATAATTTTTGAATGAAAAGAAATTTTAGAAGTGGAAGAAAACGTTAAGACGTTATTTTTTGCTTATTCTGCCATTCTCTGTAGTGTTGCCTAACTGATACATACAGCCATACAAAATAAAGAGAATCTGTAGGGCTAAACAAGTCTGTAATCTTAACTTTAGAATCGCAAGTTGCAGGTTCAATGCAATTAAAGCATGTAAAGAAATGTTTGTTTTGTACTCTGTTACTAAATAATCTCAAAAATATCCTTAAGCTATTGTTCTATACATGTAAATCTCTCAATTAGGACTCTTGGGAAACTGCCTGAAAATTCTCTGGTCAGAAAATGCAAATTTTTAAGCAAATTATGTTTCCCTGAGAATACTTACCTGATCACATTAACGTCAGTCTTTTAAGCCTGCCACCCCCCAAATCCTGCCCTACTAAAAAGATGTAAATTCATCTTTTCAATTTCATGTAAAGGGCACTAACTCTTGCTGGTTTTCTACCCATTGCCACCACCAGCTGGATGGAAGAGTTTTTAAAGTAATGTCATCAGGTAAGTATTCTCAGAGAAACAATTTACTTAATAGCTTGCTTTCTCCATTAAATATGCCCCCCAATTACATGAATGCTAGCAGAATAGGTAATAAGAGGAAGGAATGCTAAGTGTACTACCTATACCTAAGGTATCCTACTAGGCAAGAAAGACTGGATTCCTTATGTGAATGATAACTCTCCTACTTAAAGCAACAGGGCATATTGGGTCATATAAACCGTGACCACTCTATTAGGTTAAGATAATTACTGAAATCTTCTGTCAAAAATTCACTAAATGAATCCAGCCAAGTTAAGAGGCTGTGTTTCTTAATAGCATCTGGTGGTCATCTTGGCCACAGCCAAGGGACCCAACCAATTCAGGTTTTGTCTCTAAATTCCTGAGATAAAACTTGAGAAGGTAAATGCTGCATGCCTGTCAACAGCTTCCATGATGTCTCAAAACACTGCATTTTAATGTTTGGCTTGCAGAGATTGCTCATAATTCATGAGCTGAAATCTGTATGAGGTGACTGATCTGAGATGTCAGAGTACACCAAGCATATGACTCACTGAAGCCACAAGATCTGACGTGGGAGGCAATGATATGCTTTCTCACAGGGAGAAAAAGTCCTTTGTGCATTCCACCACTTGTCTCTGTGCACTTCAAGTAGTGCTTGAGGGCATGGACAGGGTCATCCATGGCAAATGCTCTCGACTCATCTACAGATAAGAAGAAGCATATGATAACTATCTGACTTCCCTTTATGGTGGCTGGTTCTTGGCTACTATGCCTGACTGAATAATGAGGATCACCAAACCATCTGATCTGAAATGAAGATAGTTCAGGTCGACGGAAAAGTTAAGTCGCTCAACCTGGATGATGAAGCTGAAAATATCAGGAAATAGGGTAGTATGATAACAGCTTCATCAAGGTCTGGACTAATGGCTCCAATTTTTCTGAACTGAGACATGACAAGATCCAAGACAGATTCCAATTTGAAAAAAGCTGAGGATTTATGGTCTATTCAAATCAAAATGGCTAGCAGGTCTGATAGGTCTTTATCAAGACCAATATCTCTTTTGCCATGATGTCTGAATGAGTCAGATATCATGAAGCAGTAGCCCTTCGTGATAACTAGTGACCAGTTTTTCTCTTCACAGAGCCAGAGAAAAAAGTCAGCTAACTGAGTGATTGAGGCACTCAATGGGATTATGTTTCTGACTCAACACTAGTCCCAGAAAACACACCCATTTCCCTCATAAACATTCAGAGTGGAGGGCCTTTCTGCTCCTGAGATTTTCCCCACAATAAGAGGTCTAATTTATTTCTCTTGCAAGACTTTCCTGACAAGAGCCATAAAAGAGAAGATAATCCAGACATGGGTATAACACTTGCTGTGGTTATTTGAAGAGATTCAGTTTGGCCATAATATTCCTCAGTAGGTCTATCGCTAGATTGTTGACCCAGGACTTGACCCATCTGACAGTGGTTATCAGAATCATCTTGCAATCCTGACCACCTACTTTCTGTATTAACTTCAGTACCAAGACCGTAAAAGGGGGGGGGTGTAGGCAAATGCCCATAACCCCTCCGATTTGATTGACAGTGCAGTTACAGCTCAAACTTTTGGATCAGGAACCCATGAGACAAAGGTGGCCCATTTGTGGTTCCATCTTGTTGCAAAAGGTCAGTCATCAGACACCCAGAATCCAACAGATGAAGGGACCATTCCATATGGATAACCTGACCCTTTATGGGGAAAATGTTGGCCAGAAACCAAGTCTGCTGGAAATGCATCTGATTAGTATGTTAATGTGAAGTTGGCAGCACTGACAAAGACACTACTAAACCAGCATGCTTAGGTCAAGCGATTTGGTGGTTCCATGTTTGAGAAGTCAACACTACAGAGTTGTCTGACATAATAAGGACAGACTTCTTGCAGAGTCTGTCCTTCTAAAACTGAAAGGAATTGACAGCTTTCATATGGACACATGTGAAGAGGCAGTCCCCCGTCCCCATTTGCGGCTGACCATGTTCAAAGTCGGACAACAAGGGGACTCGTGAACCATATTTATTGGTGTTTGTACATACTGTCACTTTCGGCTGGGGTTTCTCCATAGGCATTCCTGTCATGAGCCAAATGTGGTAAAGACACTGACACAGGAATGATTGTACCCTTGACTGAGTAGGTTAATTTAAGGTTGTTTAATTAGATTATGTACACATTAACTTTTATAACAGTGTTCAATTGATCAAGTGAAATGAGTTACCTGACATACGACGGGAGCCGCTGGTTCTTAAGCATGTAGGATTTATATGCCTTTTAAATTTTTTGCTTATTCCACCTCCTTTATTTGATTCAAAAGACATAATTGCCATGATAATAGAAACGGAGGCCCACTTTTTATTTAGTGCAACAATACAACAAATGCTTCCACTAGTCCGATATCAAAACACGGCCAGCACTTATTTAGGTTCTCAGAGAAACACTTGCAGACAGATCTGTTACGGTAGATTGACACATTTTACATTTAATTACAACAGGACACATTGAATTTATGATTATTACACTTAAAAGGAACTAAAAGATAGAACTAGAACACAAAATTTCAACTGATACAAAAAATTATTTAATTGGTATTTATTTATGAAAGTACTGCCTCCACTAGACCTGACCTTTCATTTATCAAAATTTCCTTAAGTATCATTAATTACGGTGTACTAAGAATGTCGTTTGGAAAGAAAATGTAACAAATGTTATGACTTCTTTTTAAAATTGATATTTCATAACGATTAAAATTTCCAGGTCCTATCTACCATTTTTGACGGTGAAACGAGCGATTTATCAGTTTTCATTACCAATTTTGATCGCGATTTTCTTCAAGTTCAACAAACAGGAATTAATTTTTTGGTATTTTCTGGTTTAAAAAATGGGATCCACGCCTGACCCCGCATTATAAGCGGGTTCGCAACTTATCAGGGCGCAAGTTATCGAGCGAGTGGTGTAATACACAGCTAATATTTCTATCTGAATATGGATTAAATATTCAGATCATTATCAATGGAAGTAAACATGTTTACTTATATCCGAATGTAGGATATTAGTTTTTCACTTGGTAATCACTAAACTTGTTGACAACTCGGACTGTTTTCAAGAGACTGACCTAGGCTCTATTTTTGTGTCTTAGCGTTTTATATAATGTTGTTTACATGAGCAATTATTCGTTCTTGCCTTAATATCTGGAACAGAATCAATCTTATTCTTATGTTCAGTTTTTCATCTGGGTGGATTTATTTATTCAAATTATTATTCATTGGAATTACAAAGTGCTCAATAATATTCTTTGACTAAAACATTAATTTGTAATTATAGTGAATTCAGACCAGGACATTTTGGATTTTATTTTTGTGATACATATAAAGACTGTTAAAACATCACACCATTACAAGCCATTGGCACATTAACAAATTTGCAGCTACAGGAACATCAACACATTCAATATCTGAATTTATTTGGAATACTGGAATTCAACTGGAACATCATACATTTGGACTTGTGATTAATGTTTAGAAACATTTGGGATTTAATTCACAATGCTGTAGTTCTTTTTTAATTTTCACTTTGTATTCTTGGAAAATAAATTTGTTGAATTTTACAAAAATTGTTGGTTGTGGCTATTTTCTGTTATTTCTTAGTTTAAGACCAAAAAGTCATAATACTTTTGGTATAATTACATATTTATTGTATAGATACACATATTCTATCTCACCTGGTGTACAAAACATTCTTCAGACCTTCCCGTACAATATGAATCACCTGCCTTTGGTAATACCCTTGATCCTGTTGAAAAGACAAGAATTCCATGGAACATTATATCCCAACTGATACACCACTAAAGACTCTAAGAAACGTAGGTTGCTGTGACATGCTTTTAAAACTGAATATCAGTTATCAAATATCAAACTGAATGTGCTTCTAAAGCTGGAAACTATAAATACAACTGACCTAATTGCAAAACCTAAATGTAAGCAACCAAGCTTGAAAAGTATGTCTCCGTGACCCACTATTCAATATGGCTGTATCCATATAGCAGCATGACTGTACATTGAAAAGTTTCAGAGTAATGGAGTTAAACTGAAGAGAAAAAAGGAACAAAAAATTTACTGCTCTACTATTACTAAAGTAATGTAGTAGAAGTTATAATGTACCTTGGGAAAAACACCTCAGTTAATCACATGCAAAGTACACTGATAGATCGATCGTAACAACCTGGATCTCTACGCTCATAAACCAAGACCTATCTGCATTTACAACAGAGGCATCAATGGAGCTCTTCTTATCTCTTTACAGGAGGCAATGAAACAAAGTATCAGAAAATTTATCCTGGGCAACCTAAAGTATGAGCACCTTTGAAGCTTTGGTAACCATTTATGAAAGATCCTAAATTATCTCCACTGACTTTATATATGCTGCAGGCACTATCTACTGGGTACCTGCATCACAGATTAGTAACAACAGCACCAGCTACTGGTACTGACAACAAGCTATTTGCTACTAGAAACCTCACCTGTTCGGAGTGTGATAAAATTTCATGTGAAATGACTGATGCCCTACTGCTGAAATGAATTTCCAGATAGGACCATTTCTTCTTTTTAATTGTCAAGTGTTGAAACCACTTATGATATGCTTCAGCAATAAGATTTTCAAATTAGCTACTGTGACAGCTAAACTGGATGTAAGATCTGTATTAGGGGTGAAACGATACACCTCAGCCGCATATTGATTTGATTCATGATACACAGCCTGTGATACGATACACATATGAACTTGATAGTCTTTCCATCTCTGGAAGGTAGATGGTGCCTTTTATGTATGTTGATATGCTGATATTATTTCCAGTAATGAAGATTACAGAGAGACATATAGTTTTCTTAAAATTTCTATGCAATTCTCATCAATGACAAGATAATAAAAATACTTTAAACAGACTACCTGTTCATTGTCAGCAATTTTTTTTTTTTGTTGTAGAACTTTTAATGGTGGCTCCTTTCAACTTACTTTAGCCACCTGGCCCTGTGTTTTGCATAATTTGAATGCTCTGAAAATGTCTTGTTACCAATTTCATGTCTCACTTAAACACTAAATCAAATCGTTTAAGTTGCAAGAAACTGTAACACACTATAAATACTACAAAAACATTTTGTTTACATTCATGAAGAAAGCGAAAGAATGGTTGATATCAATACAAAACACTTCTTCATAGAAAACTAACAAGATGAATATACCCTACAAGTAACGTACTGTATATTCTCTAATTAACACCCCTGTGGTGTTACATTTTCCAAAGGAATTGGGGGGGGGGGGGGCAGGTATTAGTGCATAATAATGAAGCTAAAGTTATTTTGATGTACTCTTATATTAACCACATGCACATCTGGGGGTATTAATTCCACTGAACTCATTGTAAGTATTAGCACAGTCAAAATGATCAATCGATCAATGCATTTTCTCTCTTAACAACTGGTAATTCTCTGAACTTGCCACCAGGCTATTGCATCATATTTAACACTACATGTGTGCCTGTGACTTTAGTAATTTGTACACTGACATATACCATGTAACACTTTCCTCACTCAGCAGCTGGTTGAAGTAGGACTGGTAAGTCTTTGAACTTCCCACCCAGCTATTGCATCATGCTCAACACTACATGTGTGCCTGTGACTTTAGTAATTTATACACTGATATATACATTGTAATAGTGATTACAGAATTTGATAATTCTTGGTTAAGTTTAAAATTTTCTATTCTTAAAAAAGGGGAGGGAGGGTGTTAATTAGGGAATATACAGTATAGATATACACTATAATATTGCCCGGATACAGACCTTCTCCTTAGATTCCTTTTTCTTCTTTTCCTTGGCAGCAGACTGGGCCCGTGTTCTAATGGGAGATGGATCAAGACTGGATTCAAGATTTAGTAAAAGTCGTATCTGCAAGAAACCAATTTTTTTAGTACAGTATATTTCTTGAAATAAACCCGATTATAATACCTTAAGAATATGACAACAACTCTGCAAGTCCAGTCCCACCAAGCTAAAATTTTAGCTATAAAAACTTTAAGTTGTCTGCCCCCATAGTACAGTCAGACATAGTGATCTCCCCCTTACATACAGTGACTGGCACCAGATCCCATCTAAACTACATTTTACTTCTAGAGAATGCATGCCCTGTCAGTACAATGTACCTATAGGAGACATGGGGAGGATGTATCTGTATTATAATTGGGCACGTATTATTGCAGAACATATTTTGCTCCAAAATGGGTTTCTACTTCAAGTATGTTAGGAAAATAGGCAAGTGGTGGAGGGAGTTGTTTATCCTTGAGAAGCAACATCTCCAATGTGGAAACTGTCATGGAAATTCAAACACATCAAAACTCCCGAGATTCTATTCACATTTTCAGCCTCAATTAGTCTGTTTGTAAACCCACCCATAAACATGGTTACATTTTAACCTGGATTCTTCATAGACTTGATGATAATATTCTAAAGTCTTCATTGGTGTCCCATGCACTTGCATCAGATTTCTTCTGTGTCATATGTCATCTCACCATATCAGTCCCTAACCCTCCATCTCTGTTTGCTACTAAGAGAAACCTCCATATGGTAAATAGAACTCAACTAATGCACGACATCCAAGCAAACTTAACATCATTTTGTTTTGTAATTTCATGGTGTTTGTTTTTGTAATCTTGTCATATATTTTTTTTTATGTGTT
Organism: Megalonaias nervosa; assembly: GCA_016617855.1. Classification (NCBI taxonomy): domain Eukaryota; kingdom Metazoa; phylum Mollusca; class Bivalvia; order Unionida; family Unionidae; genus Megalonaias; species Megalonaias nervosa. The sequence goes on from JAECUM010002240.1 coordinate 37,998, forward strand.
ATCAAATACTGTAAAATTCTTAGAGTTTCAAAAGATTAGGCACTGTACTAAGTCCACATTATTATTATTATTATTATTATTATTATGTGAAACAGCTTCTAACTTACAGATATAACATGACTTGAATAGTGACTCCATATAAGTATACACAGCTGTTGGGAATAATTTTCCCCATAAATCCAGCAGATATCAAAGTGCCATATTGATAAAAAGCTGCTGAATGACTTGGCAAGACAGCCTGTTGTACTGCTGCTACAGGTCAAACCAGGCTGACTCAAGGCTTCTGGGATGAAATATGGCTTTTGGGATGAAATAACAAATAGTTAAAAGCTAGAGAAAGTCAACTCAGCCCTTCATCACACAGACTGTATATTCTCAGTTAGGGAACCTTGCAATCTGTGGTGACAATTCACCACAGTGGAGTTGTTAAAAGGAATGAATACACCTTTTCCATAAAGTGCCTCCTCCACAAATGAAATGCTTACCCTGTGACTTCATCTCGAGGATAGTCACTCCTGATGGATAATGGAGTGACATGCAATTCTTTGCAAGAATTGAAGCTACAGTCTAGAAGATTTTTAAAGCATGTTCTTTGGGAGAAAGATTCTGATGAGACGTATTTTTAACTCCATACCCAAGTAGTGATATCAGATTTGTCCTCATTGATAGGTGTGAAACAATGAATTCATATCTTGAATTACAACTCATCTGGTATTTTTGTAATATCTTATCCTGGTATGTATCATGGACATGAAGACGGATGATTCTGATGTGAGACACCTCTCTATCCATAATTCTTGTGACTGATTTTGAGAGCAAAAGAAAGTGCCCTGAATTGGTATACTGTGCCCCTGAAAGTGAACTGCAAGAATTTCATGGAGGACTTGTAACGCAGACAGCATTTAGAACCAGTTTCAGTGTTTTCATTCTGAACCATGGTGCCTGAATGAAAATGTTAGGATATCTGAGGTTTATAATTGACTGAAGAGTGCCACTAAACTCTTGGAGAGTGTGCTGATGCAGAAACCTCTTGTGAAATCTCACTGAAGCTTGAAAATACAGTAACTTGAAAGCAGTCACTAACTTAGTCATCCATAGTCCTAGTATAGTATCAGGCATCCATGAGGAAAACAATTCCATAGCTAGAACCATTAAATAAAGTTTTGATGGGCTGTCTTAGGGCCATTGGATGTTGATCTTTGATTGCATAAGAATGAAACCAAACTGTAGAGGCACCATGTCTACCTAAATCTGTAATTTGTATGGATTGTTTCACAACTTTCATTCTAATTAAGTCCACCATATAAAGTGGGTACTGTGGCACTAAACTGGTCATAAATCACCCTGACTGGGGTTGTCTCTAATGTTGGGACAGAATACAAGATATCTGATCAATGTAAGTAATCCCATGACTAAACATCACAGGCAAGTTTGGCTTTGGTGCTCACTTCATCCAACCTAAATCTGATGACAAAGTAGAGCCTGTTGGAACAGGCAAGTTTGGCTTTGGTGCTCACTTCATCCAACCTAAATCTGATGACAAAGTAGAGCCTGTTGGAACAGGGTCTATTTTTCCCTCTTTATCAGTGCCAGGTTCATGAAAACAGGACGAATTTTAGAATAATGGATGCAAAAACCCAGTCCCTTCCGCATTAGGTGAGACAACAAGCTGGATTTTTGCCTGCTGTCAATTAGACTTGTATATATAAGACTAGTATTTCTGCAGCACGAGTCTTATTATTACCAATGATATCTTTTCCAGCTAAGATTGCAAATACAGAGTATGTTCAGCTGTAGCAGGCAAGGTTCACCAAATTTTCTTATTTGCTTGTGAGCCCTCTACCTTAAAAGTCTCTTCCATGAGAAATTTGTTGGTTGAGGAGGTATCAGCAAATATGCGTATGATATCTTCATCTTTAATATTTTACTTACTCGCCTTCCCTTTCATTCTTGATTGTCTGAGAAGGTTTGCAGCCCACTGATTTTCCATCCATCATGAACCTATTTGTGATGTATTGCCCCAGTGGCATCCCACAAATGCTGTTTAAGGCACTTGTACTAATTTCACTTCTGCATCATGACCATTGTATAGACTACCTTATGTACTGTGAGCAAAACAATAACTATAGAGACAGTCAAGTTCTGCTTGAAAAACACAATGATTGGGTCACTATTGAACTATTACACAATTATATTTTTTATTGAAAATTACTTGTAAACATAGAAGAGTATACATGGTAGCTTATACAGGTGACACTTTATACACTAACACAGTGGACATTATTGGGCTTTTACACTGTCTATAAAATATTTACCTGTAAATATAGACAACATAAGTGATAGCATTGTCACTTATGGACATGAAGTCCATTGAAGGTCACTTATAACCTTCCTCAAAGTAAGCATTACTTAACAATTTAACTATTTTCTATAGAAAAATTACTGGAATGGCCTAATCATCTGTAATTTTATATAGTCACTTACAAAAAGAATACAAAAGGTCAGTTACACACTACTCAATGCACATACTAACAACCAGGGCAGATAACACAAAATGTTCAATGGATAACAAATTTATTGTTTTAATAAAGTTCGGAAAAATCTGACTGAAAAGAACAAAAAATAATTTGAAATATTGATGGAGAACACTTGCGTACTTGAGAAACTCCTCCAGCTTACACTGTAGTGTGACTGCTCTTGATTTTGTCTTTGAAAGGTCTCTAAAGAGCATGTTACCAAGCACAGACATAAGTAGTCACTGAAGGATTGACAAGATATGGTAACAATTCCTGTATCTATGAGGAAGATCAGCCTGTCTGACTCTCACTTACTGGGGCAGACAACTTTTAGCCTTTAAAGCTAAATTTTCAGCTTGGGGGGACTACATTTAAGAAGCAGTGAATCTATTCCTATGGTATTATAATTGGGAATATCAGAAGAAAAAAAAAATAACTGTACATAATTTGAAAACAACAGTTCCAAAGAACAGTTCATATCTCCTGCCTCATGCCAACTGCACTGTACAAAAACTTGAATACAAAATTGGTCATCTTTACAGCACTACCCCATGTAACCATCATTGCCACTTTCACTTTAAATTTATGGTTATCAAAGTTTCTATTGTTTGGTAAACAATTTCATATTTGTGGATACTTATTTTCATTGATTTGTCTTTTTTTAAATACTGAGCATCAACGTATACATTTCTCTAAAAGATTATACCATCACTTATCTCCATGCAATTCCAAGTGAAAAGACTTAATCAAATATGCATTAATTGGATTCATTCCTAACATCAAGATGCCTACATCCTTTTGCACATATTTAAACTGAAATTAGTTTAATACCATTTTTGTAATTAGCCAGCGTAGATAGAAGGATTTAGGGCTCTAAACAAGATGCTATCATTTAAAGGAAAACAGCATCACACCTTTAAAAGAGCATTACGCATGGAATCTCTGGATTTATCTGTCAACGAATTGTCTAAGATGGGATTCAGATCATGCTTTCATGAGTGGCATTTGTCCCAGTAAATTTATGAATGAGAAAGCTGTGGCAATGTTCTGTCAAATACTGACTCAATCAATCTTAAAAACATCTACCATGAAGCCGATTAATTAAAAGTGGATTATATCTACACATGAAAAAGTATCCCATTAGATAGACATGATTAAAATGAACTTTGAGAAAGTGGAACTCACCTATCAATTATTTATTCAGCACTTGTTATATACATGAATGTAACAGTAATAAGAACATGCTCATGTGTTTCACATTCCCAATGGAGTAATGAACTCATAATAGACTATAAAATGAAGACAAATATTTTTATTAATGAAATGAATAATATTTTATCTATTTATTATATGATATTAAACTGTACCTGATACAGTGCCTTCATGATCAACATGTTGGATATTTTCAGGAATAAAAATCTAACATTCATTGTGTGTTTAAAAGAAAGGTGCAAAATGTTAGATATTTTATTTTCATGAACTTTAATGAAAATGTCCTTGAACTGCATACTTTTATTGAGTATTTGTTACTATAAATGTATGCAATACATGCTTTGTGAAGTAAAGGACATAAAATGTGAGGAAGTTTGAATCTATTACTATAACAATTGCCAAAATCATTACATTAGTTTTGAGCTTTCAAGTTCTCATAATTACTTCAGCACCTGACAGAATTATTACATCAGTTTTGAGCTTTTAAATTCACATAATTAATATTGCACCTAACAGAATCACTAAATAGTTTGGAACTTTCAAGTTCCAATTATTCTGAATGTGAATAAATCCCATATATACTGGCATTTAGGACCAACTGAAACATGGTGTGAATGTGAGTAAATCCCATATATACTGGCATTTAGAACCAACTGAATCTTGGTGTGAATGTGAATAAATCCCATATATACTGGCATTTAGAACCAACTGAATCTTGGTGTGAATGTGAATAAATCCCATTTATACTGGCATTTAGGACCAATTGAATCTTGGTGTGAATGTGAATAATTCCCACAACTAAAGCTTGGTGTGAATGTGAATAAATCCCACATATACTGGCATTTAGGACCAACTGAATCTTGGTGTGAATGTGAATAATTCCCACAATTGAATCTTGGTGTGAATGTGAATAAATCCCACATATACTGGCATTTTGTACCAACTAAAGCTTGGTGTGAATGTGAATAAATCCCATATATACTGGCATTTAGGACCAACTGAATCTGGTGTGAATGTGAATAATTCCCACAACTGAAGCTTGGTGTGAATGTGAATAAATCCCACATATACTGTCATTTTGTACCAACTAAAGCTTGGTGTGAATCTGAATAAATCCCATATATACTGGCATTTAGGACCAATGAATCTTGGTGTGAATGTGTAAAGGCAATCCTCCATGTAGTTTAGAATTAGTAGCAATAACAAACTTGTGCTAACAGACATATGTTTGATGACAGATGACTACAGGCCTGCCATTATATAATCTCTTCAGGTTTACGACCAATACAGCTAAAAATTAAAGAAGCGTAAAGATTTTTCAATATGTCATCTTCAAATGATGGCCATAACATGTACTAAGTTTAATAGCAATCCACACAAAACTGCAAGACATGCTGCATGCATAAGATTCTATTTTACATGCATATAGCTACAGGACAAAATGGGCATTAACTCTAATTAATACTAATTGTGGGAGCAAAGTGATTTGTCAATACATACAAGTGATGAATATAAATTTTACCAACTTTCTTGGCAATCTATCAAACACTGTGGGACTAATTGCACTAACAAGATTAAGTTGCACACTGTATTAAACTACAAGACAATAAGGGCAATAAATAAAATTTTGTGGGAGAGAAGTTATTCATTGATATGCATCTTTGCAGGTGAATACCCTACTATTTGCCAAGTTTCATGGCAATCCATCAAAACCTGCAGGACTAGTTGCAATCATGAGATTGTCATACACATACAAGCTACAAGATAAAAAGTATAACAAAATCACTGGAGCAAAGTGTCAATATGCACACCTGCACTTGATGACCATAATATTTACTAAGGTTCATGGAAATCCATAAAATAAATGGGTGGATTTGTGTGCTAATGTGATTGTGTCATGTCACAAGGAAAAAAGACCAATACCTTTAACAAATATTGCAGCAACAAAGTGATTTGTGGACAAGTGCATCTTCATGTGATGACAATGTATTTAAGTTTCATGGCTATCCATCTAAGACTGCAGGGCTTGTTGCACTAACAAAATTGTGCTAACAGGACAGAAGGACACAAGGATTACTATATCCTGATGGTGGGAAAATCCTCACCAATAAACAAGGATGAAAAAAAGATAAACTTAACTGCATACTGAAGCTAAATTCCAACTCTGAAGATTGTGGGACACCTGACATTGAAATAGAGGGAAAGTTAAAAACTTTAATGCTAATGGTCTGAACAGGATTCTGGGGATATGCAAAGCAAAGTGATTTTTAAGTTGAGCTTCTGCCAAGGGTGCTTAACAATTAGGAGATGCCCTGACCTGCTTGGAGTTTAATAATTGTCCCCATAACTTGCTTGATGAATGTTTGGATTCCTCATGCAAACAAACTCATGGCTAGTCACAGATTAACTTGTATAAAGATGAAAACTGAAAATTTCACAACTCTTACCTGAGTTGATGAATGCATGCACTTTTGTAACTGAAATATAGCATTAAAACATGGACAGGTTGTTAATACCAACCAAACCTACCATCAATAAGCAACCTTTTGCTACTTCCTTAACCATGGGTACACCAGTCACTGAAAAAGTCCAAATATGAAAATGAATACATCAAAAAGAGGTTAAAAAACTAGTCAAAATTACCAGATCAGTCAGCCAGGTATTTTAAAATTTGGTCTGGGAGCAAATCTGGCTTGCCAGACAGATACAAGGAAATATATATCATTACTATATATGGCAAATATTTAAATTGCTATCACACTGAAACATACATTTTTTAAAACCTTAGAAATAATACAAAGTGTGAAATATAGAAAATTACTGGTGAAATATTTTTCATAACCTCTCCCTCAATGACATATGCACAACAGGGTTCAAAACATAGATTGTACTACAGACATGGGTGCTAGTTACACAGGAACCCAACAATAATTAACATGGGACTGTCATCCCAACTGAATATCAAAAGGGTGGGGGGAGGTAATCATAGCTGTTTAATGGGTGAATACTCATTTTATAATCACATTGTGAGTAACTGTCCAAAAACAATTTTTTTGTATAAATTACCTTTATTTTCAAGATATCTTTAACGACATCACTCCATGAGGTTTCAACAACCATCATATGTACATAAAAAAAATTGTGTATTACATCTCCTTTTTGTTGTTGCTGACTCGCACTAAAACAAGAATCCTTTTTTGTTCGAAAACTAAAACATGAATTATGTGAAACAACTGTCAAAGTTGAAACTTTATTAATTTTTTGTTATTGTTCTATTAGCAAAATACTGATGCTGTGATTTCATTGCAGTAATAGTGAAACTTCTCATTCTTGAGTAAATCTCTGAATCCAGCAATTTTACGTTCAGTACAAAACTCTGGAAGTCACTTCTCTATAATAAACCATATTTTTGAAACAAAGCTTTTTATTAAGTACTCATTTCATTTGGTTGCCTTGCTGTCTATGATCACATCTGTGAAAAATACGCTGATTTATTGTAGTTTTATTATATGATGTACATAATAATATTTATAATGGTGTTTGATTGATCAGTTGAAACGAGCTGACCTGACACATAACCATGTCCACTAACTCTTATGCATCTAGGATTTCCATGCTTTTGAACTTTTTTCTTTCATTCCACCTCATTTATTTGATCACATATAAAAGATGTAACTGTTATGATAATATAACGTAGGTCTGCTTTTGACCACCAAATCAAGAAGTTTCTTCCTTGCTTAAAGTGCAAGCCAGACACAAAGCTTAGGGTAGGTCTGTGATGCATAATTAATGTTAGTATGCATAAACAATTTTTCTTCTCTTTCAGTCACAGTGACCTTTTGATTAAAAAACTGATAAGGTTCTTTCTTACTCCAAGTGCAAACTATATACAAAATCCGATCCATTGTATGTGATGCAGAAACAATATTATTCAGAAACCATTTTTATTTCTTCAACTAAATGACCATCACCTTTGGCCTTTTGCCCCCATTGCCAATTTAGTTTTTCCCTGCCACATATGTAAGGTATCCACAAAGTTTGGTCCAGGTATGCAATGTGGAACTAGTGCTATTGTACAGAAACCAATTTTCTTCTAGTCAAAGTTGTTCATACCTTTTTAAGTCCAAAATCGATAGGGCTCGTCTTTATCCAAAAGTGCAAGCCATTTGATCTGGTAGCCATAGATTTATCATGCAAACCAGAAAAAGTTATGAAACAAACAGATGAACAGAGAGGGTAATAAACAAGAGGCCCAAATGGGCTTGATATCACTAAACTGGCCAATATAATAGTTGAGAAATTCAATAAGCAAGCTTATATGGTATTGTAAGAACATATCCTATGTGAACTACATTCCAAGCACTCAACAATTTTATTATATCCTGACAAAAATCCTTCTAAAGATAAAGACACAATTAATAGGCACAGTCTGCTGCTCATAATGAAAGTCTTGATGATGATAAACCCCACAGGTGAAAAAGGGATTACAGGGTAAGCAAATCAGATTCAAGACCACCTCAGTAATATGCCTGGATCCTGCTTATTTCAACTACCCAAGATTCTGATGTCAAAGCCCCATATTCATATTCTGATCAAAATTGGATCAGAAGTATGGTTTCCCAAGTGGAAGCCCAGCCAGTCCCGTGCAAAATTACCTCAAAAAATATCCATATATCTCACTGGTTATTGACAGTCCATGATAGTAATGATATAAGCATATATTCCAATTTTGATCAAGATCCAATTACAAATATAGCATTATCAAATTCATCAGAGATCTTAATAATATAAGCATATATTCCAAGCAAGTTTCATCAAAATTAGATCAGAAATGTGGTCCCCAGCATGATAACAGGATTAGCCATCAAATGAATGATTGCCTCATTAGTATGCATGGATCATACTCATTATTGACCTTGTCTGAGATCTTAATGATATAAGCACGCATTTCAAGTCTGATAAAATCAGATTGGAAATATGGCCTCCAAATTGGTATAAAGATTAAAAAACAAACAAATGCAAGATCTTTAAATTATTATGTGTGGTTCTCATTCATTATCTAACTAGCCAGAGATTTTGACAATACACCCCATATTCCAACACAGATTTAAATCAAAACAGAAATATGGATGCCAGGGCAGTAACAAGCAATGAATGACAAAAAGGGACATGACAGATGATGTATGATGGACACCTTGCCATATCATAAATTCACTTGGCTTTACGGCCAGATGAGCTACAAATCTCTATCAAAGAAACAAATTTTTTTACAACTCCATAACCTTCTAATGATGTCATCTCTATATAAATACATAGCTGCCAACCCTCCAGGTTCGTAATTAGTGAAAATTGGGATAAAAATTCATGAATTTTGACATGAATTCATGAAGCGATCTTCGAGTCCAGGAATATTTGTCGGAACAAATGTTTAGCATGGGATCCAGCTGATAAAGGTAGATTGTGTTCAACAAGAAAACTCACAATGTTTCAGTGTTGGGAGCTTGCAGGTCTTACATCGATGGCTTAAAATATTCCAGAGCTAAATCTGCTGGAGTTCTTAATTTTCCCAACCTCTATGTGCTTCTTGCTACCAATGTGCTTCTCACATCATCTCTGCCACCATGCCCAATGCTAAAATTTGTGGCACACTGTGTGCAAAAAGCATGATGTATATTGGTGTTTGATGGCCGAAAGCATGGCCAATCTTTGGTATATTCCAAACTAAACTTAACTTTTTGTGCAATACATTTCTTTTTCCTTGGTGGTGAAGACATTTTCAACATTGATGCAGAACAGTAATTCAAATCAGTGTTGGCAGTGCATGCGCAGAGCAAAATTCCGGTTAGGCCCCAGTTTCTCTCAAAAGCATTTGTAAAACTACTCTTATACATATAGATTAAACTACGCTAAAATGCTTGCTACCTGGACCAACTGTATCAATCAGCTATAGTTCTACTAATATCGCAACCAGCAATTCCGGACCATTTCTGCAACTGCCATTATCACAACTAGCATTTAACAGGAAATCAGTTATTTCATTAAAGATTTAAAATAACTGAGAATTGGGGAATTCATGAATTTTCTGCATGTGGCGTGAATCCATGAATTGCTGAAAAAGTCGTGAAATTCATGCCAAAATCATGAGGGTTGGCAGCTATGTAAATACAAAAATTGACAATCAAATATAATTTGTCCATCACATGTAATTCTTGCTTAAGCATGCTTACAAGGCATAGGCCAAAGCAGTAAAATAAAAGTTAAAAACTGTCCACAAAATCTTTTTTAAAAAATGGTCAGTCACCAGAACCTAACAAGGTCTTGGGTCCCCTCAAGTGTCTAAAGGTCAAACTTTACCTGATTTAACTCGATAGTATCTGAACCATCTTGCTTACAAGAAAATGTAATGATGGATGACAGCCATATGGACAGCACAAAACTAATGTCTCCCATTCTCTCTTTGCAAGGTGGGGAGTGGGGTTGGGAGCTCAGATAATAATTTTGGAAGCTGTTACATATACATAAATGAATAAAGAGCAAGATTTGGTAAAGAGAAACAACAGCTAGAGTATGCTTCTCTGTTGTGAGAAATCTCCCAGAATAATTCAAACTTATGAAAAGGAAGAAAGTGAACAATATTTGCAACAGCATATTGACTAGGCATGAACGGAAGTAGTAACTAATGATTTCAGAATTTGGCACCAATTGCTTTGGGAAGACAGATCTTATCCAAGTCCCAGCAGATGACTGTTAAACACTGCCAAACAATCTAAAAGTGGACTTGTAAGGTGGTGGATGTATTATGATCAATTAACATATCTGAACAAGAAATGTACTAATGCTGAGGTAAATATGCTACTATTTTCAGTGAATTAGAAACAGAATGCAAACACTTTACATAATCAACAAGCATACAAACTTGGTCACTGTGACCTGTACTCTTGAAAGTGAATGCACCCATCAAGTTTTATGACTGACTGTACATACATCAAGTTACAATAAAAACTTGACACTGATGCCTATTGTAAAAATGCCATGCATTAAAATACCATTGTAAATGTGATCCCAATATCTGCCTGTGTTTTCACGTGACAGTCACTTCAATGAAAGGGTATGTAACTTCCAGTCCTTGTATTGCTGGCTTACAAACAAAAAGGACCTACCTGTCTTTGAGTACTGAATTAGATTTTGAATTGCACTGACAAGCTCTTCCCTGTTCACATCATTTGCAGCTGTAATCTGAAGTTGGAAAATTTTAATTATATTGTCAGGTCCATAATTGTATTTTTTAAGTTTATAATGCTGATGATGCTACAGTAACCACCATAAATTATTAATCAGACTTTAGTCTTATAATAATTCCTTGCATTTTTCAAGTTTATATACACACTGATGCTACAATACACACCATGAAGTATCAATCTGACATTAGTCAAGTAAGAATTCCTTTAATTTTCATGCTTATAATGACAATGGTGCTACAGCAACCACTATGAATTATCAAACTGACTTTTTAAGATGCATGCTTGCTAATACAGATCGTTTTCAAGTCCTGTGCAGGCTGCATTTCATTCTTCGGTCACAACAAAATAAAAAAAATGAAAATTTGTGAAGTTCTACTATGGTATGTTCATGCATTAAGCGGACTCAACAGCAAACAGTTTAGACCTAGACCTGCTTTAGATAATGTACCAGCACATCAGTCCACCCTGTTTCACTTGGGATTTCAAATCAGCTGCATAGTCTCAGATCTCATTACTGATGCCAATGGCAGATGTGGGTCTGTGCTGTCTGTTCAATGACAGATGTGGATCTGTACTGTCTATTCAATGACAGATTCAGGTCTGTGCTGCTTGTGCTTTATGTAGTGGTAGATGTAGCTTTTTTGCTGTCTTTGTATTATGCGATGGCAGATGTGGGCCTGCTGTCTGTACATAATACAAGGTAGATCTGGGTCTGTGTTGTTCATGCATTATGCAGTGGAGATTAAGTCTGTTGTCTGTGCACTGTGCAATGACATATCTAGGTTTATGTAATTTGTGCATGATACAAAGGCAGATATAAGTTTGTGTAGTTTGTGCATTATGCCACAGCATATCTGGCTCTGTGCTGTTTGAATTTAATGGCACATCAAGACTTGAAAGGCTATATAGCACCAAGGCAAGTAAAGTGCCTTGACCAGAACTATACCACAGCAGCTGACCTTACCTGATCTGGACAGTCAAAACTTTTGCCATGTGAGTCTGGCATGCTAACCACACAGCCACTACAGTTTTTATTTATCATACATGAGCAAATGCAGTAGTCAGCCTTCTTAAACTCCTTTAAAGTCACTGGCTGGAATTCTAGGGACACAGGTGGGGCCAATAATGGAAAATAAAACCTCACTAATAAAACTATTTATGGGATTTGAAAAAAAAATTGGTCTTATTAGCAATGTGGTAAAGTAATAACTGCTTCTAAATATAGCGAAGGAAAAGTTCCATTATATTGTTATGTACATTTGATTTGTATTGTGTGTTGGCTTTTATCCACAGCAATAGGTTATATATATTAAATTTATATTGTGTAATTAACCCATGTCTATTATTGAGAGTATGAATTCGAGCATACCTATTGTCTTGTTTTTCTAAACAACATTTAACATAGCTAATTTTTGTCTATGTTTGCAGATTATATATGAAGATAATTATCCTTTGTAAAAATGTTTACATGACCTTTTGACCTTGCATGAAAGTTCAGATTATTATTCAGACTGATTTTGATGGGTCGTCCATAGTTAGACTATGATACCCAGCGTCTAGAAGAGTTATGTATGGTTTCTGATCAACTGGACCATAAGTAAAACTGATCGATTAACCAAGTACCCAATCAAGGGGAAATTGTATAAAATCTGTACAAACCTGAAGTTAAGTCTGCATTTTTTTAAAATCGACAGTTTTTAATTTGTCCTACAATGCAGGACATCCACCCTGATATTTATGTTTTGGGGGTTGAGGTCTTCAACCTAAATGTGTAACATATTCCGATGTCGCCTAATATCGGCACAAGAGTCAGATTTTCAGGAAAATCTCACACAGTTGACAGCCCATATTGACACTTTTCCACAAACTAAAGTCATAATGTTTTAGTCTTTTTTTCTAATAAATTCAAATTTTCAAACATGCAAATGAATGTATTTAAAAGTTCTGTTGGCTTACATTTCAGTTGACTGGAATGCAATGGAAGCCAGAAATGACAAAATCGGTTAAAAAGATAAGTATCCTGAATGAAACAATTTTTTCAATATTAATATATTTTATTCATTTCATTAATGAAACGTACTTCAACTTTTTCCAAGAAAACAAGCAATGGGATTAAGGTAAAGTATTTACTAGATGAGTCAGACCTCTGAGTGGATATGATAAAGTACAATGATAAAGCAAAGCGAATACTGCCTTTACAAGCACTGGCAGAAAGCTTGTATATGGCATACGAGTACCCTATAGCTCATTTTATTACCTGGGTAATTATGAACAGGTTCTTTGACTTGACAAATATATTGATGCACATTCTAGTTATCAAAGTCTTCAAGCACAGACACTCCTTCATTATTCTGATCAATTTATTCTTTTTTGCATGCCAAGTTAACCCTCAATAAGAATAAAATGATCCGAGTGAAATTAGTGATGGCTAAAGGCTGCTTGCCAACTGCAATTTAGTATTTCCATTTCAAGTGAAAAGATCTTCTTTGCAGCAGTCTTACATGAATCACAAATTGATTTTAATGTCCAATCTGATTTCACTTTTTCAACCATAAGAATAGCTTCTCCTGCACATGACTCTTGTTCACATATTTATACTTCTGCCATCATAATCTGTATAAGCGTCATTCACTGTAATCAGCATTACTTATACACTCTAAGTTTTAGTTCTCTTTGCTGTCTTCATTTTTGTCTGTTTTTTTGCTTTTAATTAGCATTAGTGTCATTTTCATCGCAAGTCCATTTCCCGAAAAATGAGAACTGATTTTGCTGACTCATTTTCAAAAGTAATGATTCTTTTCTCCACTCTATTAAAATGTGTCTCCTGATACTGTAGTCTAAATCACACGTAGCAGTTATTATTATTATTATTATTATTATTGCATATTAATGATCTGACACTATTGCCTAACTCAAGTCTAGCCATTAGGTATTCCACAAATCGGCCCCGATTGAAAGATATAAAAAGGTGATCACTGTGGAGAAAAATGAGGCACATCGTGGGTCTGCATCACAATGAGAAATGGTGCTGCCTGAGAATTTCACATTTATCTGACCTGTAAGCTCAGGTCATGCGAGCTCTTCCACCCATATATGCCTTCCATTCCCACCCCAATCCCATACCTTTTTTTTCAACAGCTCATGTTACAAAACTACAGACATGCAAACATCAATATTACAAGACAGTCTCTGCCTTTCTGTTGACAAAAAGAAACCATGCATCAACTTTCTGCACTCAAATTTAGATTTCAAAGCAGGGAAAAGGCATAATTATTAAAAAAAATCAGATAATAAAATATATGGCTATACTGGCAGACAGATGAACAGATATGCATAGATGGAGAGAATGACAGAGAGAAATTTACCTTTTTTGTTTTGAACATAAGGTTGAAAACATTGCTGGCCCTACTTCCCAGGACCTTCTCTTCCCTATTCTTGTTACCAGCTTCCATCAGCTCCAACAATGGCTGGACAAGGGCCTAAAAAGAAAGAAGGAAAAAAGTTATCTGCATCTCCCTCCCTGTAAAATTTGTATCAGCATTGAGGAGAAACGAAAGTGTAAATGATAGATAGACGAATTGATGATAGAACCACTGTCATTGAGGACACCCTACACATCATAAGAGGTCTGATAGAACCATTGTCATTGAGGACACCCTACACATCATAAGAGGTCTGATAGAACCACTGTCATTGAGGACACCCACATCATAAGAGGTCTGACATCATAAGAGGTCTGATAGAACCACTGTCATTGAGGACACCCTACACATCATAAGAGGTCTGATAGAACCATTGTCATTGAGGACACCCTACACATCATAAGAGGTCTGATAGAACCACTGTCATTGAGGACACCCTACACATCATAAGAAGTTTGATAGAACCACTGTCATTGAGGACACGCTACATATTGTAATAGGCAGGAAATCTAGCCTCTAATTTTTTAAAATAACATTTACACATTAAGTTCATTCATCGTAAAGCTTTCGGTGGTAAAGCAGCATGAGTGGTAGTACTAATACTAGTGCCAATACTTCGTAGATGGGGTTATGACATCGCAGCTAGGAGGATGGGTGTTGTCAACAATGACGACAATATTAATTTATTCATTAATACCTACTGTTATTCAATACCAAATGATGAATGGTATGATTATCGGGTATATGTCATCTTCCCATATAAACTGACAATAAATTATCCATTTAACTCTTCAATTTAACGATGTTATTATGCCGGGAATGCATGTCTAACTTTCCTAGGTATTGGCCTTGTTTTCAATTTTGGCACATTTGGAACACACCCATTGTTACCTGGCTTCATGATTAGTGGTCACTTACGACATCACCTGTTCTAAAGCTAAATCATTTATTTGTATTGCAAATTTTGACAACTGAAAAATAAATTTGTCGTATGCACACTTAACTAACACTCTGGGTTATATTGGTTTTTAATTACAATTGTTAATAAAGGTGCAGTTTTGTTGCTATTGGGAGCAAAGTACTGTTGTCCCTGCAAGCACGTGCTCACAGAATTTTTCCCTGTGGTTGCTAACCAGCGAATGGCAGAATTTTCCCTGCCAAGCAGAGAAATCTGCAGAATTCCGTGGGGGAGGGTATAAAAGGCTTGTCAGCGTCTCTACTGGGACCAGTTCCGGTTTTTAGGGTCACATTAAGAGCGTCATACATTTAGACAGAGCATGGGAAAATCATTTACTACTTTTACTATGAATATCATATAAGGAAGTGGGCAAAGAAAAGGTAACTCTTTTGTTTATTATTTTTCGCAAATCAGAACTGAAAAGAACACCCTATATATCATGAGAGGTCTGATAAGAACTATTTTCATTGAGGACACCCTACATATCATGAGAGGACTGACATAAAAAAGGATATTTTCAGATGGCTGTAACAGGGATGGCCCTGGCATTAATAAAGTTGTCACCAAAACATCGCCAACCATAATATTTTGTTCCCAATTTTCAAAAACTGTTGCCATTTTCATATTACAGTACAACCCATTTATCTCAATATCCCTATGACTAAGGTAATATTGGCAAATTAAGCAGATGTCGAGATAAATGGGGGGGATGGGGGCTACAATAAAAGCCATCAAATTTCATATAGAAGTGAACTTTGTAAGAGGTAACATGTCATCTGTGTGTGTGTGTGTGATTTTGATTTTTAATGTAGCTTTAAAAAATGTTCAGTCATATCACTACGATGTCTGCAGTAGGGCAGTTTATAGTAATGTCTAGCACTGGGGTATCATGCTGCAGACATGTAGCATGTCCCACCCAGTCACATTATCCTGACACCAGACCAACCAGTCCTAAAACAAAGCTTTTAATGCTGACTGCCTAGCGAGGCAGCTCTTAGTATCATTATTTATAAGTCTTTGGTATGACTCGGCTGGGGTTTGAACCCACGATCTCAAGCATCCAAGGCGGATGCTCTAACCACTAGGCCACCAGAACAGTCTTGTCACTGAGTAGGATTTACACTGAGAGTGTATGTCGACAACTTACAACTGTAGAAGAATCCATAATGCATAAAGTATTGTACATGCATACAAAAATCCATGAATTCCAGTATGGATCACATGTTAGAAATTTGTATATCATTCACATTCTGTTAGGAAACACAAATAACTCATATGAAGAAAAAAATGTTAGTCTTCGTCTGATCTATATCCCACTGTCAACAAACATGTGTCACTAAATAATTCACAGAGATATTCATTGTTGCCAGAAGAACATGGCTTTATAGATGTTTACATGCTACATGAACATAACCTAGATCTGTGTCAGCTGGAGACAGCCATCATCTTGCCAAGGTTACGAAGGGGATGGGCTGTTAATAGAGAAATGAAAACAAGTGAACAAATTAAAAAGTTTAAGAAACATCTTTGTGACCAAATATCTATGATTTCAAACGATTTTAAATTTAATTTACTTTTTATGTCGCTTTTGGTAGCACTCATAAGTGTAAACATTTTTTCTGCAAAGCAGAAACTTTCAAGGCACAATAGTGTTCCAATCACTCTGGAAAATGCAACAATCAATCTGTTACCATTGCTTTTATTTAAGTTTGTTGTTGACTTCCTTTGATGAAAGGTGCTTTGTTTTTACTGAAGATTGTTGTCAGTTTGCTTTGATGAAGCGTGCATGTGTTACTGAAGTCATTGCTAAAGGCAAACTCTTGAGGACCAAACAAATGCTGGTTTGTTATTAAGGCGGTAACATCAAATAACTGTACTAGAACATTGATTAAGACCGATTGTTTTGTTTCTTTTGCTTAGTATTTATACATTTATACAGAACAATCAGTGCTTCAAAAGTAATCAGTTTTCTTTGATGTTTCAGCAAAACTATAATTTTGGGGTATATTTTTTAACATTAACATAAAAATACTGGCACTCTTTGAGAAGCAAAATGAGTCAAATCTTAATTGGAATGTGACATAAGCCTCATGCCTACGTGAGTTGCTGAGTACAAGTTGGTCTTACCTGTACATGCATGGCTGCAGGCTGATTTTTTACTAAAGTCACCAAAAGATCCAGTACTCTGAAATTGAAGATAATCTGGTGAAAAGATGTGATGCATATGTTTTCCATAAAAAAATATATATACAAATTTTATTTCATGTATATTCAAGGTTCATAGTATTTTAGTATTATACAATCAAACCTGCCAACTGCAGCCATCAAATGAGAAAAATGTATGTAGGTTCACCTTTCAGACTTGGTTTTTGAACATATGCCATTCACTCAATACCATTATTATTATTATTATTATTATTTGATCAGGCACCAACGGATAGACTTGTAATTATGCAAGGGTTGCAGGTTCATTTGATACCAGCTCAGGTCAGCATAGGTTGGATGCATTGGGAAAGGCCCTTAGGAACTATTTCCTTGGCATGATATAGCCAATAATGCCAATAAATAATGTGAAAAGTGCCATCAAAATCCACAAGAGAAACATGTTATATTATCAACCGATTAAGCTTAGTGCCCTATTCAACTAATCATAAAATGTACTGTCCCAACATTATATACAACACAAGATGACTGGATCCTGCTTACTTTAATCCATCATATACATTAAACCATCATCAATCTTATTTTATATCATGCACCATGACAGTACAGTAATTTCAGTACAAATTAACATCTTATATATGACTGTGAAACTGATGACTGACACTGTTTGGACAACTTATATAATTAGGCTCAGAAAAACAGTCTCTAAATTGACCAGTTACTCAACTCAGTGATATCAGCATTATGACCATGCATTTGAATTGTTGGGAAGAGGATTCTGGCCCTTAAATAGCTTAGCTTAAAAAAATTACAATAATCTTCTTCTGATATGTAGAAGGAAAAAAATAATTATATCCATCATATAATTTAAATAATATTTATCTTGATAATAAAATAAAATATCCTGGCTGGAAAGAAAATCCCAGGACCACCTCACTCTGAAAATTAAATTGTTGGTCCCTTTTGTGAGAGGTCCATGTTATAGGAGATTTGCTGGGGTTTAGAATGGGCACTATGACAGCTATGTAATGGTGACCATTCAAACAGGTTTGACTATGTAACAATATTTATAGCTTTGGCATAACATACAATCACTTGATTTAAAAGTAGATTTAATACTATCGCATACTGAAACAGTGAAAGATGGGAAGAATTTAAATGTAACACCCTGAAAGCAGTCAAAATGAAAGACTTGAATTTATCACAAAGCACAAAAATGCAGTATATTCAGCCATGCCAGTTCTTTATTCTTAGGACCTCAATTAATATTTTAGCCCCACCTGCCTTTTTTTTTTTGCCAATAAAAGTTGAATCTCATCCAGATTGCAAACTAACCCCGAAGCATTCAATATGCATCCCATACTCTACCAAATATTATTATGCCATCTCACAAATCAAATCAAGAAGTAAAGTCCCCTTTACTAAACACTCTCATTATCAGCAGGATCCCAGTTTGAAATTGCTATGGGCTGTTCCAGTTAAACACTTATATCCCATCTGCAAACACAGTATATACTCTTGTGTTTGCTTCCTGATACAGAAAAATTGTTATTGATGTTTAAGATTACCAATATACTTAATTTAGTTCATACAAGGATTCTACTGCATAAGTTACCTCCCCTGCATGCAGTGCTGTGAATGTGCATCATCAGACTTTCTCTAATACTCTGGCACAAAATACTGTCGTGCAGTTACTAGCACAAAGGAATTAAGAAAAAATGATCCCTTCAGCTCCCTCTGTCACAGGTGTATCCAAAAATAGTTTTAACCAAGATTACATTTATAGATGTACTATATATTCAGTTACATGTAAATCCTTGTACTATACATTTGATTGCATTGTAAAATTTAACAATTTCTCTATTCACACATTACTCTTCCACAAACCTTAATTTAAAATCTGTCACAAGCTTAGACTTTTCCTTCCGTTCTTTGTCACCTTTTCCCCTCTTCATACTCTTGAACGTTTCAGCAAGAACAGCATCAAGTTTAAACATCTCTGAGTCGCTCAGATCTGGTTGATCCTGAATACCACAAAAAAGGTTTTATTCAATAACAAACAAGTCTACACTGTTATAACAGAATTAAGTTTTATTTAACAGACTCCCTGTTTTGATATTTAAGTCAATCCTTTGTTTGATACTGAACACATGGCATACAAAATCATCTAATATGCATCCAGTGTTGAGACTATTTTCCAAATTTTAAAACTGTGTTGTTATTTTCAGCAAATGTCTCTTGCTTCAATAAAATCAAGTAAACAGTGTCAAACATTCTCAGTGCATGAAATTTGAATTCTATAATCTGAAATGTAAAAAGCCCTTGACACTTCTGTAAAGCATCTTCCCATGCAAACTTCAAAGTGAATGAAACATAAACTCTACTTACTTCCAAAGAGTTATCAGTCAATATTTAACATTTGTTCCAATGCTTGAACTAACAGCCCATCATACAAAACTTACAACTGAACACTACAAAGAAAACATGCAATTGCAGTTAGAAAACATCAGTGATGGTAGATGTACAAACCAAACTCTAGGCTCATCTGAAAGGTCAGCTAATACTCAGCACTTAATATTTGCACCCAATGATGGGAAATTCAAATATCACGCAATGACACAAAACAGTATCTGTACCTCATCAACATCATCACTGTCAGCAGCTGCATCACCCAAAGCTGCTTTCACTGCCTGTCTGAAATTTTCATCTACTTCTCCTTCCTCATCTTCCTCATCAATTTCTTCGTCACTTTCTCCTGATTCATCCTCCTTCTCCTCCTTTTCCTCCTTATTCTTTTTTTCTTCTTCATCCATCTCAACATCTGCCGATAATTAACAAGAGACATAAGTGTAAGTGATATCACTCAATTTATGTTACATCAGTTGACTATGTAATTCTTTATTGTACCTTTTAGTTTCCTTTATTTCAATGTAAAACAGGAAATTGAGATCTTGTTACTGTAAGCTGATCCAATGAGCCTGAGCTTAATTTAATTCAAGTAAAGAGGCATTAGTGTGGTCAAAAGCTAAAGCAGTGATCCTGCCAGAGGGATATATCCCCCTCCTCCACTGACCTTCAAAGGAGAAGAATCAAGGGTAGGGGAGGGAGGAACAATGCTGAATGAAAACTGAAGAGTGGAAAACAAGTATTTAATGGCTTTGCTTCACTGCTTTGACAACAATAGTATACAATATAAGCATACTTAATTTCAAACAAGCATTTGATGACTTTGTATCACTTCTTCACAACAAATATATAAGGTGTCTGCATACCTAATTTAGGCATTTCAGCTTGTAAATATTTTTATGTTTCTTGTCTTCAAACCCTCTGCAAACCTAAAATCATTTACTGGACCCCCTTTCATTTGTATGTTAATAATTTATTTACTGTTTCAGATGTTAGCCTACTTCTCAGAGTGATGTGAATTCTGCTTTCAAAATTGAATCCCTTCTAACTATCAGCTGCTTATAAAGGCATAATTACACAAATTTTGGCCATTCTGAAAAAAACACTTTAAATTCTTTGGGTTTCAATTCTGAAGTTTTCATGGGTGAGCTAGATCACAAATTTAGAGTCACAACAAAATATCTGCCAAACTGAATCCATCCCATCTACTCCCGCTCCCCTCGTCATATGCAATGGAAAGAAATCACCTGCTCTTTTGTTTTAATACCATGGCTACATATAGTGATGTCAGTGTGCAATAGTCACCTAATCCCTAATTGCTGAGAACATTATGCTTTGATAGCAGTCTTTAAGAACCCATCTAGCAATGAATAACTTTAATTAATAAACTGAATTACTGCAGTACGGATTACGTCTGTTTGCTCACAAATGCTTGGAAATGAAAGTCAATATAACTGTGTACAAAAACATATACATGCTTTTTGTGTAAATGATAGATCCTGGAAATTAGGTACCCACTAATATATATTTTTTACCCAAACCACACAATTAAAACTAACTAAAGAAAAAGTGTTTCACAGTAAATTTTCAAACTGGTCTTCTGGAGATCCAAATATAATTTTCCATTAGTCATACATGCTGTTCTATCAAAACTGATGACAAAGTGCCATGTATAGCTATATCACCACTTTCTGCAGTATCTTAGTAACACTAAGTGTCAGAACACAAGACCTTTCTTCCACAGTTTCATGCTTAGAGGCTGATCTTTCCATCTTCCCATTGGTCATCTTTTGTTTCAATATGACTCACTCCTGTTACACTCTATAAATTTCCCTATAGACTGATCAATTATCAATTTGCTAAACAACTCCACCAATATGATCAGAACCAATTGATAGATTCTGCAACACAACAGTAGAGCTTGATGATGAAGGTGGCTGTATTCAAATACCCAATTCTACCAAAAGCATACATCAACTGAGATCACAGACACAAGACAGTAAGATTGCGATTTGATAGACCATTATTTCAATATTTTTAACTGACCTTTATTTCAAATATTTTTAACTGACCTTTATTTCAGTATTTTTAATCTCAAATATTTTTAACTGACCTTTATTTCAGTATTTTTAATCTTTTTGTCTGCACCTTAGGAAAGACAAATCATGAAAATCACATTAATTTCAATGTTGCATGACTCTCAATCATACCTGTGAGTTTCCTGTGATCCCATGGCCCAGCAGTATCTTAGATAAAGTCATTAAAGTTCACAGGTCAACAATTTCACCTACTGATTTTTTTTGCTCTCCCTCAAAACTATGTAATGCCTCATTCACATATTATTAACCCTTTTTCTGAGACAGTTTTCACAGTGCAGGTAACTTACTCAGCTACCATATCTATGCTACAAGATCTCATTAACCATCCAAATGTCTCTCACACCCAAACCTCCAAGACATCCAGAAAATATATGCATACATATCACATTGATCAAAACCTGTTCACAGACAGTCTCTGGAGTAGTCATAAGCTCAGCAAATCAGATGCCAGATCACTTTAACAATGACGCAGGATACACCATTCATAATCCAACTATTCCAACTGTGGCTAGCCTAGACAAAACAATAAAAAATGCTCAGGGCTGTTCCAGCAAAACATTTCTGGGACCCAGGGAAGGCACTTTTAATGTAGGGTACTCACCCATCGATGCAGTTTGGAATCTTCTTATTATTTTAATATGAACAATATGAATTCAAAGTACCCTGGCATATCTTTTTAAAAAAATCTGCCTTCCCTGGGTGCCATGTATGTTTAAATGGAACACCCTTCATTAAGTTCTGGACTCCTTTACCTTCTTCCTCCTCTTTCTCTTCATCCTCCATATCTCCCTCCTCTCCTTCAAACTCGAGCTGTCCCACTTCTCCACCTTTGGGAGTCTGAAGAACCTACAATTGACAAAATGAAAATATAAAGAAACACATATTTATCTGATATTCTGTTATCAACTGGTGTGGTCCCATGGATACTCTTTAACAGATTTTTAACACAGTCCAAAATTACATAATTGCAGTGAGATATTTGTTTAATCACTACCAAGTTGTTGCATCTTTAGCATGTACTAAGTTACTATATATATTCCACCTACACTGAAATTAGAAGTTCTTTACTTAACCCCACCCCCCACCTCTACCAATGTCAATGTCTTCATATTTGTTTCTCATTTGTTATTTCTTTCAAGTATACAGTAAGGTTATAAATGGTTAAATTTTGGTCTGATATGATTATAATACGTAGTTTGCTTTTAACATCTCAATGTCCGTTATCCTTTGCCTTCATTACCTGCGTCAGGCACATTATAAAAGTAATTATTGTTAATTAGGAGAGCTCTCAAAATAAGCTTATGCTATTTGCTCATTCTTCTATATCTCATTGAATTGTATGTACCTTACACGATGACTTCTGTAAACATATAATTTTAAATCAAAATCAAGAGTTTGACGTTGAGAAGGAGCAGAGAAATTCTGAGTAAACCCTGTAATTCTTACGGCTACCTGATTTACTGCATTGTACCAAAATACACTTTGTCCTAAATGTATACAAATTAGCACATGGCTAATACCTTAATATATGTAAATCATAATTTTCAGATACGCAACAGGTACAACAAAACCTTATGACATAATGTTATGCTAAGAAACGCGCATAATGACTGAGTCATCCAAATGTGTTTTAAATCATTCTGCACTATTATTAGGCAGTCTGGTTCAGGAGCCAATGTGGCTGAGAGGTATACAGTGCTCGGATTCATTGATCATTACCCACTCATGTCCACATGAGTTCCAGTCTCAGGTAATGTCAGAAAGCTTGCCAGTAATTTCCTATGGGTCAGTGGTTCTTACAAAGGTTTTCCCAGGTTCTTCCTCCTCCAGTTATACTGGCTGCCATGTATAGCCTATCTTGCACTAAGAAATGATACTAAACCCAAAACAACAATAGTCAGTTCAACTAAAACTAGTATTTCTGTCATATGATAAATAAAATCTTACACATGTAAATTAAATTATGCAACTAGTTGAAATTCTAAGCTCACCAAGGCTTGCAGACTGAAATTATCTGACTCCCTTTACACAAAAAAAATAAGCACTTGTGAAAGACCTTCTAAACACCTGAGGTTGTATCTATGACTATATCACACACTCACATGACAAGTTGAGAATTATTCAAATCTGTATCAACCAAACATGTCGACACCTATGCATTGGAATACACATAATTTGTATCGTAATCTCCTTGACATGATAATAACAAATTTTCCAGACCCGTCAACACTAACAATCCTTTCTCAATAAAGTAGTCCATTAAGTTAGACCAATCTTTAGTAAGGTATACCACAATACCATCTACTGTTATTGTCAACTTGGAAAACATGCATTAAGACAGTTCAGAATTGTGATCTGAGACTGATGCAGTGAAGAAGGCAAACATTATGTTCAACTAAAGAATGTGTGCTTAGACTTAGACTTTAATTACATCCAGTAGAGTTTCAGAAACTGCAGTTCCAAACCCCATGGAGCTCAAAGGCTTACTTATTCTCAGAACTTGACACAAACTTTAGGTTTATTTTGACTTTCACATGGCAACAGATACCATCTCTCCTGCATAAAACAAACTCAAATTAACATATAATATCCACTAATGTAACTGTTGCCCTTCCTGCTCCCCCCCCCCACTGAATCTGAATATTCCTTTTTATACTTAGGTGTTGATTGTTAAAACGTTTTAAAAGACTCACTGTGCAATTCATCTGCAACAGGTTTTCATTCAATGGAATCATTTTTTAGAAATGTTATATAACAAACAGCTTAATAATGCAGGCATTTTGCATGAATAATATGGGCAGTGCGAAGCATCTAACGTATTCCTGTCAAGTTAGACTGGTTCCCTGATGAATTCCCCTAAATCTAACATGAAACCCAGATCCTGATTAAATATGGACAAGCCATTATCTGGATATGATCACAAATATCATATTTGTGTACTCTGTGCTATTATTCCTTAAGTCCGGAATTTACAGGTCATTTCAGTACGACTTGGTCAAATCATAAGGTTTGGTAGGTCTGAATTGTATAATAACTGACAAATGAGTAACATGAACAATAAAGAAATGCCTCATTAAAAATGCATTTATATGTATATCTCTATCACTTTATTTGGGGATCCCAGAAAGGAGTGTGATCAATATTGAAACCATTATTGTTTGCTCCAACAATCCAAGTCCAGTCAATGCAAGCCAAGAGTACCACTATGATCAGTAACTGCATTACATGCAGATGTTGACTGTTGGGACTCTACCTACATACATAAGGCAAGAATGGTTCTTACATCCAGAATGAGGGAGAGTGCCTTTGGCGTTATGTGAGATGTCAGGGCAGCAAAGACAGAGTTGGCTACGACTCGTGCTAAATGTGATCCTCGTGACATCAGACTGAGTATCAGCTCCACCGTCACTTCAATCCACTCAGGTTCTGCAATAGATAACAAAATACAGGAATTATTACAATATACTTGTACACAGTTTTGTCATTGTACTTCCTCAGCATTTACTGAAGTCATTTATGAAATATACACTAGTGTCCTCTGAAAATTTATTTATTCCCTCATTAACAACAATAATTAAACAGCCATCCAAAAATACAGCAGAGAAAATTGTTATCTGTGGCCAACAGCAATACAAACAGAAGTCTCTAATTTTTTTCATACCTGTGATATCTCATTCTGTATGGTA
This sequence comes from Megalonaias nervosa, assembly GCA_016617855.1. Taxonomy (NCBI): domain Eukaryota; kingdom Metazoa; phylum Mollusca; class Bivalvia; order Unionida; family Unionidae; genus Megalonaias; species Megalonaias nervosa. Next base: position 63,701 of record JAECUM010002240.1, read on the forward strand.
AAATCTCACCAAGTCTTTGATTTCCTCACAGCTAAGATATATTTGTGAAAGGTAAATTATTGTTTGATATTCTTATGAGTGTGATATCTCGCTCTGTAAGGTAAAATCTAAAAAAAATCATTGATTTCCTCACGAGATATCTCAATGTATGGTAAATCATTCCTCAATATCCTCATGTGATATCTCACTATATAAGGTAACATTTTCAGTGTATTATTTCCTCACATCTGAGATGTCTCTGTGTATGATAAATCATTCTTCGATAACTACACGTGTGATATCTCACTCTATAAGGTAAAATCTCATCTTTGATGTTTTCACACCCATACTTCACACTCTGTATGGTAAAATCTTGCAAAATCTTTCATTTCCTCATACCTATGATATCTTACTTTATATAATAAAAGCTCAGGTTTTGCACAACCTTACAGTCTCTGTGAGTTTAAATTATGACAAAAATTCCCTTGAGTTACTGAAACATGAACAAATACAAGATAGTTTGATCACATGTTTTGTTTTCTTTAAAATCAAAATTGTCAACAAGACATACATATAACAGTGCCCTATTTAACTGAAAATTAGTCATCGACCAAAATCTACTATGATCCACTTGTGTTGGCATGTCTTGGTTAACAACATTTTTGAAATATATAACACTGTAATGACTTTTTGCTACATGTTCTGAGAGGTGCAAATTTTAATTCAGAAAGTTTGAACATTTCAAGTTATTTTTTTCTATAACATTTTTTTCTAAAAGTTAATTCAAACCTTGACATGGATGCATTCTCACATAAGTTAAACCTATGAGTCAACACTAGAACAAATGACCAGAACAAAATTCCCATCATTAATTTTCACTATATTTGGGTGGGAGCTGATATCAACTCAAATTTTTTTATAAAACTACCGGACGTTCATAAAAATATCCTATAACTCAATCACTGTACAGTAGCCATAGACTTTTACATATTCAGCTGCCAGAAACAGCACATAATAAATGTGTTGGCACATTCTAGTTTCATGAATATGACCGCTTTATCCAAAGTCACTCTTTTGCAACACTGGTATCATCGTTTTATGGATATCAACTTAAATTAAATCTATGTAACTGTCAGTTGAATTAGGCTAGATTTTGAAAATTAACTGAAAATGAATAAACCCAGTTTTGATTAACAAGCTAAGGCTGCATTAAAGTAAATACAATAATATGCAAATGCTGGGATATTTAAGAGATAAACATAGAGGTCAACACAGCTACATACAATTTTACATCATGCTGTTGCAATTATCTGGGCTAGTCCAATAGTGGGAAATGAACATGTTCCCTTCTGATCATGTATCCAGGCTGTAACCATTAGGCCACTGTTGTTACAAAAAAACTGTGCACATGTAAACTGAAACTTAGAAGAAAGTCAACTATGGGATTGACTCAAAATTTTTGTAATAAAAAGGTGACTGTTATATGGAGATTAATTTTACACGAATTCTTCTGTTGGAGTCTGTATTTGTGAGGTGACTGTTAAAAAGAGATTAATTTTATGTGGAATTTTTCTGTTAGATTTTCTTACCAAGGTATCTGTGAGGTGACTGACACATGGAGATTAATTTTACTAAGGAGTCTATTAGGTGATTATTAGAGCCTGTGTGACTGAACTGCTTTGTCATGTAATATAAGTATACAACTTTACAAACAAGTTAAAAGCAATTATTACCTTCATCCTCTTTCTTTGACACCGACTTTCGTCTTTTATGTCCTGCCTTCTCATAACATACATAGAGGTCCTGTGGGTGATAAATGTATAGTGTATAACAAGGGAAACATGCAAAATGGGTTATTTGGCATGATAAGAGATCCTAATTTTTGAGTAAAATATTTCTTCCATAACATTTACCCAATCATAAAACATTAGAACATCCACTACCTCACAAATACAACCCTCCCAGGAACTCAATCATCATTTACTACAGTAGTGGATGTGCATGCTCTTCCAGGGAAGTAACTGTGGGGAAAGTGTGGGAGGGTCTGCCCATATTATGACTGGATTATTATTGAAGTAACATACTGTACATGATAGCTTATAAGATGACTTGACTACAAGTCGACCCCCATCCTCTTTTTTGGGCTGTAAATAGTTAAATTTCTCCTATATCCTGTATTTTGAATGTCATATCTATCTGTAAAAGATGACTTGTCAACAACTCAAAGTTATATTTTGGACAAATAAATGAACCATACTGGATGGATGTATAGTTTGGAAAAATAAAGAAAAAAAAAGGTGGAAAATAAATATAATTATAAAACTGAGTGGAATGTCACAAATAAACTGACAATTTACATTTTGTCCATCTTTGTGTAATAAAATCCATTTAGAACAAATCAAAATGCATGAAGCTTACTGAAAATAACATGTAAGAAAATTAATGAAGTTGATGATGTGCACTTTCACACTTAAATTTATGACAAAAATGTTCATTACGCTCATCTCCCCGATTTGGACCCAATCTCCCAGATTGTGAATACTGATCTCCGTGATTTGGTCCCAGAAAACTTGGCATGTATGTAAAATTAGTAGCCCCGAATTATCTGGTTCACAATATCCCATAATAAGTGACTACCATTCATTTTACAAATAAACAAAGGGAGTTCATATTTTTTGTAATTCACAGTATCTGAAAATGTTGCAGTCTATTGTCATCTGGTACATAACCCAGAAATTAATTTGTTTAGGTACAAGTCACCAAATAAAGTTCTGAAATCCTCCATTGTTGTCTGATCACAGGGTTTTCATTAGTGTTATAATTTGAATTTTATAGGGTATTTACCAGTGTGAAAAGGTCCCGATTACAAGTTCTTATTACCAGTTTTGTTTGTGGCATTGAAGAAGAAGGGATTCAAAACTCAATGTGATATTTCTATGTTACAGTGGACTTTATTTTATATATTTGTCATTATCAAATACTTAGCTGCCAACCCTCCAGGCTCCCAATTAGTGAAAATAGGGATAAAAATTCATGAATTTTGACATGAATTCGTGAAGCGATCTTCAAGTCCAGGAATATCTATCAGAACAAATGTTTAGCATGGGATCCAGCTGATAAATGTAGATTGTGTTCAACAAGAAAGCTCACACTGTTTCAGTGTTGGTAGCGTGCAAGTCTTCAGTCAATTGGCTTAAAATATTCCAGAGCTGAAATCTGCTGGAGTTCTTAATTTTCCCAACCTCTGTGTGCTTTTTGCTACCAATGTGCTTCCTCACATCATCTCTGCCACCATGCCCACTGCTAAAATTTGTGGCACACTGTGTGCAAAAAGCATGATGTATATCGGTGTTTGATGGCCGAATGCACGGCCAATTTTTGGTATATTCCAAACTAAACTTCACTTTTTGTACATTTCTTTTTCCTTGGTGGTGAAGACATTTTCAACATCAATGCTGAACGGTAATTCAAATCCATGTTGGCGACGCATGCGCGGAGCAAAATTCCGGTTAGGCCCCAGTTTCTCTCAAAAGCATTTGTAAAACTGCTCTAATACATATAGATTAAAGTACGCTAAAATGCTTGGTAGCAGGCCAACTGTATCAATCGGCTATAGTTCTACTAATATCACGACCAACAATTCCGGACTGTTTCTGCAACTGCCAATATCACGACCAACACTTAATGGGAAATTGGTTATTTTATTAAAGATTTAAAATAACTGAGAACTGGGGAATTCGTGATTTTTTTCCTTGCTGCGTGAATCCGTGAATTGCTGAAAAAGTCGTGAAATTCATGCCAAAATCGTGAGGGTTGGCAGCTATGCAAATAATATAGGTGTCATCATGTGCGTATCTTTTAAGTATACTCTACCTAGTAAAAAATTCCATAAAGTGAGACACAATTTCAATTTTATTACGGCTACTTTGAACAAGTGTTCAAAAAGATCCTAGGTGGCATTTCCTTGAAATGAGGTGGCAAAAGAGGATGTTATTAACATTGCAGAATTTCATGGAGCTTCTCCATAACAGTAGATTTACTTATTTTCTCTGTAACTTCCCTCACTGGAAACTACTTTAGTGTTGCATCCACCAGGATGTCTGACTGCAGGATTCCTCCATTAAGAAAGCAATTTTTGCGAGACTACATGTTTAAAAAGGGAGAGATGACAATCTAAACAAATAAAAATTCCAAATGTTTTATATAATGGTGCTTGATAAATGTACTAAAACTTAAGTAATTTCAAATAGTTTAACCTTTTGCACTGAAACATATTGTCCCTTTCCATAGCCTAGCACAGTTTATATGTAGAACTGAGATACCCTGTGCTGGAAGCCAGGTGTTATGAACACCTTATGACTATGACTTGGTATGCTAAGAAATTACCATTTCTAGTCCCAATGATAAATGGTGCAAACTGAGACTGTGCCAAAACTGTAATGACATCTGGTGTTGAGGTTCATTACCGACTGTCGAGGGACTGGTCAGTACTTGGGCCTATAAGCAGTGATCGACTGTCCATGACTAAACTATATGGACCGTATGCAAAACTATGTCAATTCTAGTCTATTCAGTGCTGATACAATCTATCTGTGTCACTAATGGTGACAGCAGAGCTAAAGCTACATGGGAGATCCCAGATTGCAAAATCTGCCAGGCCCACTCAAGAACTGATGATGTTTATGCTTTGAGTGACCAGGACAAATAAGGATGACAACTGAGGCATCATTAACAGCAATAATGTTATTGCCTAATTGGAGCATTCTTGGCTCACACTATCCTGAATGAACTGTTTGGCTGTTACTGTCACCCAAATCTTTCCTGTTACATCTGAACAAACTGGATAAGAATCATACAAATGAGACTCCATGAAAACTGAGATTTGGTGACTGTGTTTAGCAGTTTGAAATTTTTACAGCTTCCACACTTAATCCTGCACAATGTTACTGGTATTTAGAAATAGCACTAAAATAAACAGCACGTACAAATGAAATGACTCAAGCATTATGTGAAGATTACAGTAAAGTGAATGCTATGCATTTCAATAAACGCCAGAGAAAATTACATCTTTGATCTTATAGCTATGATTAAATGATCATTTACTTGATAGAACTTAAAATAAGGTCGAGCACTGAAACAAATTGTAATTAAAACTGTCCACTGGGTGGCAATTAGGATGTAACCAATTTGCTCACCATATGATGGAGTGGACAAATGAAGTACAAAATATTCATCTATGAAGATGACAGAGTAAGAAGCAGGAAGAAAAAGGAAGGAGTATACTTCCATGTAAAGAGAAAACACCCAAAGATCATCTAAACTGGTACAAAGCAATTTTTCTACTAAAATGTTTCTTTAGTTATATTTACCCAATCATAATACCTTAGGAGTGCTATCATTACCTCATAAAATCCAGCCCTTATAGCTAGAAGCTATGGGAGCTACATATTGTCTGGCCACATGTGGCAGTCAGAAAGAGTGATCTCCCCTAGATATTGGGATTGACACATCGTGCGTGACTCAGTAACTACTGGGGTGGAATGCTAATTGTAGATATGGTGTATTCATATGGGTACACTTTATCTCTTCAAAGAGCCAAAGTGAAAATTTACTTACTTGGGGTATTGATGCCTTAAGTGGAGAAATGTTCATGCTCAAAACTATGTGAGAAAGTTCTCCATTTCCCCTCATATGCTTTCAAATTGGAGGGCCTTCTCAAGCGATTCTTTATATCAAATTTACTCACATTCTGTTCAGTGGCTATTTAGAACAAGGTTTTCAAGGTTTTTCCATTTTTAGTAGCTGTGGCCAGAATCCTTCGGTTAAATTTGGTCACATTTTTGAGAAGTCTTTTCAAGGATTTTTCATTTATAGCAACAGTGGCCCTATCTGATGGCAAATCTATATCATCTGTAAAAACTTAAAAGCCCTTCATACCAGAATGATGTCTGTCAAATTTTATTACATTCTGCTGAGTAGTTTCTGAGAAGAAGCTGTTTAAAATTATTCTCTTTGTAAGTGACAGAAGCCAAATTTGATATGGGCACTATATAATTTTACATAAAATTGGATCGTCTCCACAAAAAGATATTTTCTATCAAGTTTGATCAAGCTTGATTCAGCAGTTTTAAAGATGCTTAAAGATTTTTCCATTTTAAGTAATAGTGGCCCATGTGTATCCCTTTTCTAGATACTGACACTCCTGACACCCATATTCTCAGTATTCCAACTACCAAAAATACAAGTTGTGAAGACCTTTTCATGTGTTCCATGGCCCATCAGCCTGGACTGAATTGCCTCTTGAACTTTGACACAATAACAACATGACCTTGTTCAAGAGTGGTCTAAAAACTCACATATTTCAATCGCAAGAACAGACCAAAGACTTGACAATTTTTTCTTACCCTTAATCCTTTTAAACCTTCTTTTGTTTGTAATTAAACAGTGCTTGTTTTGTAATTTTGTGTATATATATATATATATATATATATATATATATATATATATATATATATATATATATATACCTATGTAGTAACTAATACTGTACAGTACTTTGAATTTTAAGATTAAGTGTTGTATGTAATATTCATTATTATTACTACTATACAAGTAGCACTCTAAAAACAGGATAGCCCTGACACCCTGGATCTGTCTAACTCATAGACAAGCCCCTCTGACAGCTACTTACCCAAGTGGCCTGTTTTTTTTCTTCTCTTCCTTAACTCTTTAAAACAAGCCACCTGGCAAGTATGTGAGAACAAGTTACTGAAATATGTTCTAGAATTTATATAAGGAGTAACAGTTATCATGCATTATGTTGTTGTTGCTGCTGTTGGGTTTAACGCCATTTTTCAGCACAAGATAGGCTATATGTGGCGGCCAGTATAAATGGTGGAGGAAGAATCCGGGAAAACTCTGGAAAGAACCACCGACACACAAGAAGCTACTGGCAAGCTTTCTCATGTACCCACACTGGCCAAGCCCAGGACTCGAACCCATGCAGACAGGTGAGACGGCAGTGATCCGTAACGGTGAGCATTTTAGACCACTTAGCCACTCTTGGCCCCTCATTTATTATATGAATATAAGTCAACATACACCCAAGACATCTACTGCCTCCTTCTGACTCATGAAAAGCTGGAAGGCCATGTACAGAAACAGCAGTTCAAAAGCATGATCCTGTCCCGTCCTTTCACTCTTCTGCCTCTGAAAGTAGAAAACAAAGTAAGCAAACATCCATATTCTATCTACATACTGCTCAGTGATCCATTTGTTCTGGACTTGAATTTTCCATGACTCAAATTTTCCATTTAGAAAAAGAAGGTATGTCTGGATTCAATTTTACTTCTTGTACCATTTCAAACCACAAATTTCAAGACCAAATGTAAAACCGCTCCACATGTGACAAAACCTGGAATCCAAGGCATGTCTGGAAATTAAATTTCAATATCAGCAAAAATACTGTTTTCCCTGAATCAGTAATTTTTAAAAAAAAATATTTTCTCAATAATATTTACTTGATCCTGATATGTCAGAAAGACATTCACTATGTCACAAATAAAGCCCTACAAAAGCAAGTAAAAACATTAAACAGGTCTTTTGACTTGTTTTAATAAAAGTGCTAAAATGTCAAACTGTTTTCCAAAGTGGAAGTCAATTGAGAGTTGCTTCTCCTTGAAAAGTATGATTTTGCACATGGGGTTGTAAATTAGATTCTATTGTCTTAAACTAAGTAACTGATAAAAGAGAAAACTAAAATGTTTTGTAAAATTCAATAAATAATTTATTTTGCCTAGAATACAAAGTGAAAATTTAAAAATAACACAGTATTGTGAATTATATCCCAAACAACCCTAAAATTTCAGTCACATATCCAAAAGCACAGAGTATTCCAAACGAGTGCCAGTGGTGATCTTAATGAAGTCTAATCTACTGTGTTGATGTGTCAATAGCCTTGAATAATGTTAATATGCCAACAAGCTTGATGTATCACAGTGATATATCACAATGATATAATCAAAAACATCTTTAAATGAATTCACTGCAATTTCAAATAGTTACTTAGTCCTTAAGTTTTTGAGTACCTTGTAATTCCTATGAATAATTAAACAAATAAATCCTTTCCAATATTAGTCACACACAACTAAATACCTGTCTCCAATATAGTTGTTTAAGATAGGAACAATACTTCTGTTATTCACTTCGACCAGAGAATTCCCAAGTAAACATGTTTATCAAATAAAAGCTATAGTCATAAGACTGTCTATGTCAGTTGACATCAGCAAGGCATATACACTTGTTGAGGTAAGCATGGTTTGGTATGCATGTATTTTATGCTGCCAACACAAACCAATTCATCTCAATGATTTCCTATTTAGGAAGGATGCCCCTCGCTAACAATGGGTTTGATGCTCTAAAACTTATTTGTGGAGTTTTCATTCTAAATACTTTACCAAGTGGATAGAACAGCTTTTTATAGCCAGAATTTTTCATATTATTTATGTGAAAATAAAGTTGCAGCTTCCCCTGGAAATTAAATCATGCTTGTTCTACCCAATTTCTCACTATATCAGCCCTTGCAATACATAAACTTTACTGAAGTTTCACTCATTAAATAAAGTGAATTCTTTTCAAGGAAAAAGAAAAAATTCTCAATGGACCAATTTGCGTTTTTTTTCTTTCAACTAGTGCCTCCTTTCTGAATTTTAAGCAGTTGTGAAAATGCATGGTTCATACAGGTAAAATATGACAAAATTCAAGGACTTTTCAAGGACTTTATTTTGATTTTCAAGGAGTCTTATATCTGAACTCAACATAGATATCTACATTTGGAACAACCTTCAGACTGACTTGTGGCTCATGTAACTGCATTTTCCTCTCCCAATAAATTTTGCTAACATAGGTACAATAAACAAAAAGTCAAACTAACAAAAAGTTTATTAACAAGTTCTTCCTCTGTACTTAATTTCTCTTCAACTCCTTGATCTTAGCATCAAGCTTATTGCAAAGACCTTCATAAATTCCAAGTTTCTCATCAGCTCCTTTTCTATTAGCATTGGCCTGTGCAAGAAGTTGCCACTTTAGTGTCTTTTCTGCTTTGAAAGACAGTTCATCTGCTTTCTTCACAAATATTTCATAATCTAATCTGGCCTGCTTTTTTCTTCTTTTCAGATCTTCAGTGTCATCAGGAACATGCTTTCTTTTCCTCTGCCCAGACTCAGACTGCTTCTTTTCCCTCTCCTTCTCTAAATAAGTTATATACTTCTGTCTTGCTGAAGCTGCACTTACAAGAAGCTGATTGGTGATTGGAACATTCAGTACTCCTCCCACATTTCTAACATAATCACATATGATCCTCTGTGCAACCACACTTTGCCCCTTCAGATTTTCACACTCTACTTCCTTGTTCACAGAAAAGCCATGCTCTACTGTTGCTTGTCCATGGGAGAGGGTCAGCAGGAGCTTAACAATCTCCAGCAGCTTCCCATACCTAGCATCTGACATGTGCTCCACAAAAAATTTGTCCAGTCTATCCTTGTCTGGATCAAAGCCTGTAAACTTATCAGTACCAATAACTATTATACTGTCAAGAAAGTCATTATATTGTTGCAGGATGACTTCACCATCAAGCACATTGATTCTTTTTGTTGCAATAATCAACTTCATAAGTTTCTTAAATTTGTCCCTGCTGAGATTTGTATGTCTGGCCATTTCCCTTGGACACAAAGATACCATATTTCTGACCAAAGAATAAGTGATTGGGGATTTCACAGTAATCTTTTCAACACTTCAATCACAAATGCCACACATTCCATTATGAACTCCATTACTTCCTTTTCACTCATGGTTGCACTTCGTAACTTTTCTTCAGCTAGTAAACCAATGTCCACCTTCTTGTATGTCAAAAGATTGGTCTTCTCTAAATCTATCCTTAGCAACTTTTCTGGTGTGTTGCCTGGTCCAAAACTTCAGGCTTGACAACTTTACACATCAAGCATTTGATGACTGTAGTCAAGTCATCCATCATAAAAGGCACCATGGGCTTATCTGTTTGGTAGTTAGCCAGGAAAGGCTGCAATATGGTTGCAATGAAACAAAAAAACTCTAGCTTTGCTCTGATTAGCTTGGCCTTCATTGCTTGACTTACTACATCAAATGATTTGTTGGCAGGTTTAGGTAACTGTTTTGACTGAACCTTCTTGACATAAGTTCAGCTGAATCCCACACCTGCAATGCTCGCTGGGAAACGGGTACGTTTTCTAACCATCTATGGTCTACAAATTTTAATGGCATGATTGTATTGCCAGCCAATTTCTGGTAATCTTCTCTCCTGGCAGGTGAATCTTTAAAAAGATAGTACAGACTGTGCAGATGTGAAGCGATTCCTATTCTGTAACAAGTGCACCTGCCTTAAATGCATTATGCAAAGTATGCAGTCCACATGAGCCAATATTAACCCATTTTATCCTGTTTACCAATTTCAACTGCAGTGCCTGATTCCTGAGAAGCAATTCTAAATACATTGTGGTAAAACGGAGCATCATACAGCAGCATCAACAGAAATTGTGATGACCTTCACCATGTTTACTAAAAATGTTGTAACATTGTTATTTCTTTTTTAAAGTATATAAAACTATGTAACTCTGAAAAGGTAATAAAATTTCCAACACAGTGATATATGTTTGTTATCATTTACCAATGTACATGCTCACAAATGTATTTTGAAATATGACTTGAAAGGAAAAAAAACAAATTAAAAAACTTACCATGACGTTCAGTGATTCTTTTGTTCATGAAGATGAATGAAATGCTCCAAATAGTATGTGAGTAAAATAAAGATAATTCTATTTCTAGGATTTTGGTCCAAATTTGAAGTTTCTAGCACTGTTAGTTCAAAAGTTATAATAATTTTACTAAAATTGGACAACAAAACACCTGGAACAATTTGTTTACTTCACATTCTAGAACATGTACTTCAGCGTGCAGTTTTTCATGAAAACTTGTCACAAATTAATCCTAGAAATCTTTCAGTAAGATAAAGGTAATTAATCAGTACAATTTTTCTGGGTGTTGAACAGTTGCTCCTTCTATCAATTTAAACTGTGGCTGCAACTGAGGTGAAAAATCATCCCAGACCCATTCCTCTTGAAAGCCTTCAAAGTCAGCTTCATTCTCCAAATCACTGTCGAAAAGTGCATGAAGCCATGCATCATCTCTTTCATCAACTTGATTCAATTCTAACCCATCATTTAAGTCAATATTATCATCAGAATCATCCAAATCGTCAACTTCAATGTCGCTACCCTCGCTATCAACATCCATGTTTACATCTGAGTTGTTGTCCATCAATTTATCGATCAATTTTCAAGCCAACAATTTCTTTTCCAACCACTTTTTTTTTAATATTTCACTGCACATGCGTGCTTTAACCATTTCCTGTGTTGGTGAAGAAGTACACAAATATTTGTGATGTATAACACATGTTTCTAGAGACGCTACACACATATGCAGTAGAGTATGACTGTAGTCATATTCACGATAAACTGGGATACTACAACCACAGGCGTATTCAGGATAGAATGAGGTATTACACCTGTAGTCATATTCAGGATAAAATGGGGCATCTATAGTCTAAAAATTTTAGTGGCATGATTGTATTGCCAGCCAATTTCTGGTAATCTTCTCTCCTGGCAGGTGAATCTTTAAAAAGATAGTATAGACTGCGCAGAAGTGAAGTGATTCCCCATTCTGTAACAAGTGCACCTGCCTTAAATACATTATGCAAAAGATGCAGTCCACATGAGCCATTATTAATTAAATCATGGCCATAGTCTGTATTTATCTGGCTTTGGATAATGTCTAAAACTTTCAAATTCACATTGGGCCCATCCATACTTATCTGCACCCTGTTGTGGATATTCAAGTGGTTCATTGTTTCTTCTCTGAAATGATCAACTATGTCATCAGCTGTAGCATGGCCTGCAATCAGAGAGGATAAATACATATAAATCTTCACCAATTGCCTGGGTCCATGCTAAGTTATAATTAATGTACAAAGTGTCAATTTATTTATTTTAGTTCATGCACTTCATTATATATGTATGTATGATTTATGCTCATTTAGTTTATTTTTTTTTATTCACCTATCTTTAGTAATTCCAAGGAAAATGTGAATGCAATCAATACTTCTGAACTTGACAGCTGAGGAAAAAAATTAAAAGAAACTAAAAATAAAAATAAAATAAAAATAACAATAATAAACAATATACTTACCTAAAAACTGTGATCCCAAGTATCTGGTCACAACCTGGTTTGTCCCACCATCCCAGAATCTGACATGTATGTGCATCTGCTTTTCTTGCATTTTCTTGTTCAAGGATTCATCAAACAGAATCACAAACACACCAATGACACTTGATAGAATCAATTATTTAAGGTGTTTCGCAATGCCTGAAACACACAAGTAAGATGTTTCCTTTCTGCACATGAAAACTTTGCAGCCAGAGCACACTCTGGGAACAAAGCATGAAAAACGTCAGCAAAATGTTCATTTGATTTGTAGGATGCATGTGTGACCACAGTATGCAATGTCCATAAAATTTCTGACCTCAGAACATCGTTCTTGGAAAAGGAAGTTGGAAATATTTGCAGATGTTGACAATGTGGTTGAAGCTGCATCAGATGGGGGTGGGGGTAACATCAATCCCATCATTAATTTATCGGAATGCGACTCTGTCTTAGATATAATGTCAGTGTCTCTGGCACATGTCTTGATTTTGTCTGTTTTTATTCCAAAATAATCCAAACTCACTGCTGACAATGACGCTTCACTTTTCCGGTGTTTTATACCTTTACGGTGTGATTTAAGGGTACTCTCACCCATAGCCCCAATGTCTATAACTTTGTTGCACACACAACACAAAGCTTTATGTCTGTCCTGGGTCTCCTTGACCCACTTATAGCAGCCTTTCCATTCACGATTAAAAACACACTTCCCTGGCGGCATTTTCACACTGAAACCAAGGCCACGAGGTGCAATGTAAGAAATAGAAAGCCGCCATATTGCCATTCCCACGATGCTGCTAAATGGAAATCTTGAGTAATCTCCATTTCCTTAGTTACCGACCAAGCCACAGACAGTAAAAGGCATATAGTCGATCAGACATTTTCTGCAATTTTTCCACCGAGGTTTCTTTTTTTAAAAACATTTTGGTCTTTTATTTACTTAAAAATTCAAGCACTTTTTAAGAAATTTTGCTCATTTTCAAGCACTTTTTAAGGACTTTTTCCCACTGACATTAAAAATAAGCACTTTTCAAGAGGATTTTCAAAAAATAAGCACTTTTCATCCAGCAGTTGAAAATTCAAGTACTTTTCAAATCTGTGCGAACCTTGAAATGGATCTCAAAAATGTTCAGAAAGCTTTCTGTTTACTTAGACATGATTGGCAACTTAAATTACATCTCAAAAGCACCTCACCATGCCATACATATATTACCTTTTTATCCACTTTTCTTATGATACAGACAAGGTTGTTCCATTCTTCTGAAACCTGTAATTTGAAATGAAAATGACAAAAGAGCAGTTATTAATGATGATTTGATACTGATACTCTCTCTCTCTCTCTCTCTCTCTCTCTAAAACCTTATAAACCACTTTCTACACTTATACACCACATTCTACACTTATACACCACATTCTACACTACTTTCCTAAAGTTACAAATTGTTAGATTGTAGAGTATGGCTTAATATACCAAAAATATCAAAAGAAACATGAGACCCAAGCAGGTACTGACATTGCTCACCTGGGTTGTTGTGAATCCAAATTCACCTATGTACTCAAACTGCAGAGGGGATGGAAAAGCTTGAAGTACATAGTTGATACATTGTCTGTTAATGTATCTGTCTTTTATGTTCTTTCCTAGACCATATGAATTGGATCACTACCTCAGTATAAAAAGGCAATGATCTTTTACCCCAAGGATATCTTACTGCCCCTGGGTAATAAGCTCCAATTGATGACTTAGAAATTGTTTATAGCCCAACCTTCAAAGGTACATAAATCTGCTTCGTATGAAAAAAGGAGGTAATTGATGTAGCCCACATTAGTTCCTGGGTCTGTTCTGACACTTGTGAAACAGTGTCTTAACTTGGAAACAATTGAGATCACACCCCAAGGAAACTATGGTGGTTCTGTGACTAAGGCACCAGACACCTGACCAGAAGATTCAGCATGGATCCTAATTAATATGTGTGGGTCTTGCTCCTAATCAAACCTGTACAAGATCTTGATAATACACACTTACATAGCAAGTATGATCAAAATCTGTTTGGAAATATGGTCTCTAGTGCACTCATGAGCTGAGTAAGTCAGATTCTAGTCAATATCTATGAACAGTGCACATAACTGAACTCATTCAAGAGACTGATTGTATAAGCTACATTCCAAATCTGACCAAATACCTGACTTCTAAAGTGTTCACAAGCTCAACCAATCAGATAGCAAGATCACTTTAACAATCTGTATGGAAGTCACTTATTCTCAAACTTAGCCATGATCTTGATGATACTAATCTAAACAGAAATGTAGCCTGCTGACAAATGACTAATAAAATTTATCACAAAGAAGTTCAATTAATCCTGATATCATCTGCCTGGCTAACACAGATTAACAGTTGACCATTACACTAAATCATCTTATGAAGCACTGCAAAACCACAACCTATGCAAACTATCTACCAAACTTTATTTCATGTAGATTTTACCTACCTTACTACAGTCTGATACAAATTACAGTCCTACCAACTTATACTGACATCACTTATTTTGAGAAGCAGTATATGCTGACAAAAATGCAAAAGTCACAGGACCCATGGTCTATTGTTACTACCAAATCTGTCATGTTTATGTTGACATAGAGATAAAAAATAAATGTTTATGTTGACAGAAGTCATAAAGCCATATGTCCCAAATGTAACATATCCTTTATTTTTTTAATGGTTTATGTCGAGAAGCTACCAGTTCTGACCCATACCTTGTTCTACTGTATAATTATTTGATTTCTGCCGCCAGGCTTTAAAGTTGCCAACACCTTAATAAAGGGGTATTTGTTTGGTCCTCCAAAGTTGGCCTTTAGCTGCATCTTCAATGAGGTTAAGCACCTTTCATCAAGCAAGCCAGCTACAATCTTCAATGCACCCTCTATCAAAGGAAGTTAGCACCAAACTTGAATGAAAGCAATTGGTTCCAAAATTATTGGTGATTGGAACCACATGAGTCTGATGTTTTTATCAATAAAATCTACAAAAATTTGTGAAAACACAAAATAACCTTATCTGTACTATTATTACACTACATAGTACAGATATAGGTTTTTGTGTTGTCACAAACTTTTGTTGAATTTCATAACTGTCAGACTCCTGTGTTGGAACAAGTTTACTGTGCAGTGACTGTTTCCAGTTCTGCAAGAATAAAAATAACAATGTTTACCATGGCAAAAATGGGGATGAAAAACTGAAACAATATTTAAAATCTCTTTAAGTTAAATATCTAGCCATCAAGAATGCTGAATGTCTGGCATCTTGCAAAGATGTTTGTGACAAAGTTTCACTTGACAGGTTTACATTTCTCTATGAATAGCTGCATCCTCTTGGTAGCCTCAGCAATATGATCACAATTGGCTAAAACCAAAACCTAGGCCAGTTTAAGTACACACAGCATGTAAACAACTACTACCTAGCCACATGCTAAATAATGGCAACAAATGAATATCATAGTGAATTATTTAGTGACATGTATTTGTTGACTGGGATATAGACCAAATGAGGACAATTTCTTATACAAGTGTGCTTATTTATGTGTTTTCAAATAGGATGTGACCAATACTTGAAATTTCTAACATGTGGCATATGCTCAAATTCATGAATTTTTCCTATACATGTACAGTGCTAATGCATTATAGATTCTATTACACAAAGGTAACACAAATGTAAGTTGTCAAGCATATTTCAAACTAATTTGTGTTCATTTAATCAAAATTTCCATTGTTTATTTTCTCTCCATGCAAGTCCCACTCACTGATGACAGGTCACCACTTAGTGTCAAATTTCACTTCTAAGCAAAATGTTTTCAGACCCCCACTTATCTCAACGTCCTCTTATTCGACAATATTGCCTCGGGCCCAAGGATGTAGAGATAAACAAGTAGTACTGTATTTCTATAAGCAGAAAGCATAGTTATTATGCAGTCTCTTTCCCATAATCAAAGTCATCCAAGATGTTTACAAGTTTACAGATGAAGCTTTAATTCATGGTCGACAGAGTAATGTCTGATCAGAAATACCGACTCTAAAATAATAATAACCTCAATCAGATGCAAGATATATGTCGATCAGACTTGTCCAAGCTCTTGATGATATAAGTAACTACTAGCTCTTGATGATATAAGTAACTACTACAAGTTTGATCAAAATCAGATCAGAAATATAGACTGATGGTGGTAACAAGCTCAGCTAGTCAAACACAATATAACTTTATCAATATGCATGGATCTTTCCTATTATCAAATCTGATCAAGATCTTGATGATATAAGTAAATATTCCAAGTTTAATCAAAATTAGATCAGAAATGTAGTTCCTGAGTTATAAGCTCAGCCAACCAGATGTAAAATCACCTCATTAAGATGCAAAGATATCACCCATATCTGAACTTGTCAAAGATATTGATGACATAAATCTATATTCCAAACTTTTTAAAAATCAAACCTGGATCAAAAACATGACCTCCTGAGTGGTAGCAAGCAAAGTTTGATTGCTGGATGATAGAAGGACATATAGCCATACCATAATCTTACCAGGCCTTATGGCTTGGTGAGATAAAAACTGTTAATTATTGTAGTGTTTGGATTTTTGCTCATTACCTGATCAGAAAAAGCATCATCTGGCCTTACAAATTCACTCTTCTCCAAAAGCAACTGCAAGTAAACAGAATGAACATAAACAACAAGACGCAAAACTTCCCTTTCTAAAATACAGATGATTTTATCTTGCTGTATTCAGCAATAATGTACAAAAATCATGTCAACTATCTCTCATTATGGAAATGAAATTCCTTTTTTATATTTCATTTTATACCAATAAGAAAATCAGAAATGGTCAAAAATTAGCTGACCACATATGCAGATATATCTGAAATATATGGATTCCCATCATGCTCTGTAATAAAGACATGTCATGGGATTATTTTGCTGAAATAGATGGATTCCCATCGTGCTTTGTGATATAGACATGTCATGGGATTATCGTTCTGAAATATATGGATACCCATCATGCCTTATGATATAGACATGTCATGGGATTATTGTTCTGAAATATATGGATTCCCATCATGCCTTGCGATATAGACATGTCATGGGATTATTGTTCTGGATCAAACGATCATCGCTAAACCTATCATTTCTACAGAATTTGTACATCCAGTACTTTTCTTTCTTCTAAAATTTCATTTTGATTCGCTACAAGATTAAAGGTACTACTCTATAATAATTACTCTATATAGCAACAAAAAATAAATCTATGTCCTTGTCACTTAACAACTTTCTGACCCACAAAGTACAGGTAAACATCTGGCTTACATAGATCATCGCAGGTTCGAACCCTAGCCAGACTTACAAAAATGGTACTGGCAACTGCCTTGCTTGATGCTTATCATTAAGAGGTTAGTGTTAGGACTGGTCGACCTGGTGTCAGAATAACGTGACTGGGTGGGACATGATGCTATATGTCTGCGGCATGATGCCCTAGTGATAGACATCACTATAAACTGCCACACTGCAAACATTGTATCAATATGACTAAAACTGCTCAAGCTAAGTTAAAAATCCAAATCACACACACACACACACACACACACACACACACACACACAAATAACAGCTGACTGATCATTAAAACAATGGTCATTAATGGAATGTACTAGAAACATCAACAAAAAAATACATGGACACGCTTTCAAATATGGATATGTTAGGGACCAACCTAGTCCAGTTTCCTCTGACCCCTTCCACCCCATCTGAGATAATTTGACATTTATGCTGGGGTGAGAGATCAGAGCCTGCTGCTGGTTTAAAAGTTGGAATTAGCCTAAAATGCACAATGTTAGCATGGGGTAGCTATTTACTACTGGGCTTACTGAACTTCAACTTGGATTAGTTACCAACCATGTTATTTTTGGTGAGGGGTGACCTCAGATTTTTAAAAAATATATTTCTGGCTCTCAAACAGTCTATTATTTGCTCTGATTTATAGCAAATAAAAACCATATTCCATTGTATTAGTTTATAAGAATCATATAAATAAAACAAAAATATTAGTCTCTACACAACGTAGTTTGGCCATATGAATTCCCATCATCGTCACAAACCATCCGAAACAGGTGATGGCCTATAGCTTACAACAATGAACTTTACACGAGCAACTTAGAAACTATGTATTGTAATTAATTCTAACTGTCAGAAGTACCTAGATTACATCACTGTAATTACAAACAGCTAGACATAGTTAACCAACTGTCACTTGAACAAGCACTTTAATTTTTCAACTTTTCCAAACTTGTCCAAAAAATTTACATTAAATCTGAAATAATTCCCTAAATATGGAGAAAATGGCAGTCAAAAACATTTGTAAGCTAGCCAGAAACAACCCACATAACATGTACATGATACCAAAGACATATGTGATGTCATGCACACTTTACAGTGGCTGTTTCAAACTAGATTTTGGCTGCCATTTTCTAGTGAAGTTTTAGACAAGAAAAACATATTTCTTTGAGAGGCAGTTTACTAAATATTTTTACCTACTGGCATTTTCAAAACTGTCACCTAAGTGCACCTGACAGTTAACATTAATTACAATACATAGTTGTTGCTGTGAAGCCATTATGGCAAAGTACGTTGCATATCTCTCCATCCAAAACTTAAACACTTTTTAAGTATGAATACCCTGCATATAAATACAATACATTCATTCACTTACAATATATATATATATATATATATATATATATATACACACACACACACACACACACATGAAATGCATATGATGATACTGTATTCAACAATAATGCACAAAAATCACACACACACACACACACACACATAAATATATGAGTTTTCTACTTGAAGACGAAGTAGAGTGTAAAACCAAAATTATTGTAAAATATGCATGAGAAATAGGACAGTTTAAATAAGAGAACACACACACAAACACACACACATTGTATTTCCTACCTTGCCCCCACTTCCCTCTATTCAGTTTTCACTTCTCCACTTTTACCTAAAATTCAAGTCTAATTTGACCCCAATAAATACACACGAAAAAAGCCCTACAGTTGTAACAACAAAACAGAAAAGGGCAAGGCCAGACAGACAACAAACTCCAACTTTTATTGACAACATAAACCTTAACATGACCTCTTATGTAAAATTTGTAGTGTATCTGTAGATAACAATATAGCTTGGTCTATTCACATTAAACATGCATCAGGAAAGGTTAATTTTTCCCTGTGGCTACTTAAAAACAATCAGAAAATTCATTCCTTTACATTATAGAGTCATCTTTATAAAAGTTATATTCAGCCATCAAAGTCTTTTGGTAAAAACCCCTATGTTCATATAATCATCCATTCTGGTGGAGTAGCAATCAATTTTCAAAATGTCCAGTATGTCCACCATGGCAACCATGTTGATGTCAGATTGGCACCATTTTTGTTAGGACCAACCTGACGTTGTAAGATATCTTTTTGGAAACCCAATGTCTATATGACCATCAACTGAAGAAAAGTACCGATATCAAGATTGGGGGGGGGGGCGTGGGGAGTCAGAGACAATAAAAGTATTGTGTGAGAAAAGTGGCAAACTCATCAACTATATAATAATAATGTTTCAAGAGATTATTTTTAGAAGAAAAACTTC
Organism: Megalonaias nervosa; assembly: GCA_016617855.1. Lineage (NCBI taxonomy): Eukaryota > Metazoa > Mollusca > Bivalvia > Unionida > Unionidae > Megalonaias > Megalonaias nervosa. The sequence continues at coordinate 83,657 of JAECUM010002240.1, forward strand.
TTTATCATGCATATTTTACCACAACAGAAGATAAAATAAATTTATTTGACTTACCAAGGCATATTCAAAAATCTCATATGCAGTGTTAAGGAACCTATTTATTTGTGAAGTTTTACTGACACCTGAAAGGAAAATAAAAATGAATGAGAGATACACTTTCCAGAGAAAGATAACATCCCAAGATTTTACAAAAAAATCTAGAAAGCTGTCTTTCCTGTGTAGTCAAAAACTGAAGCTTGAATGTGAAAATGGTCATTCCAAGTTTGAGACCAGTGACTGTAAACAATGTATAACCTCCCCTTTTAACATTATGATATAATTCAGTATAGTTTTATCTTTAACTTGGAGGTATGAAGCAAAGAGCAGTTTATACTTTCACTTATGTAAATGGACCAAGCTGCATTGTGAATCCCTAATATCTGGAATTACTTAATATTTGTGATAACACTTCCACTGAACTTTAAAGCAATCACAATAAAGCTTTCTGGAGTAGTTTCCAAACTTTTAAACCATTACATAAAAATTTCAACATTTTTAACTAGTGAAAAACCATTTTTTTCTGGTAAAACATCTTTAATCAATAATACTTACCCAATCATAATACCTTAGGAGAACTACTACTACACAGCAAATCCCTCCCTCCCAGGCTAAACCTTTTAGCTAAGAAACTGGAAGTTACTGACCAACATAGGTCGCAGTTAGAGTAATCTCCCCTTATAGAGGGCTTGTTGCTAAATCATGTGAATACTTCAGTTGTTACTTGAGCAGGGTGCATGCTTTCTAAAGGATGTAACAGAGGAAAGGCTGGGATGGTGTTCATGTATTATGATCGGGTAAATATTATTGAAGAAATACCTTACTAGAAAAACCAATTTTTCCTACTAAAATGTTTCTTCAAAAATACTTACCCAATCATAATACTTTAGGAGAACTACTACTACCTCGCAAATTCAGCCATCCCAGTTACTACTTTTATCAAAATGGAGTTAAAAGTTGTCTTCCAACCTTTGTGGTGGTTAGGCAGAGTGATCTCCCCTTATGTATAAGACTTGGAAGCAAAGCCTAAAAGTACTTTAGTTACTACTTCCGCTTGTTCCAAGAAGCACACTCTTGTCACATGAGACCTTGCAAAAGCCAGAAGCTACGTGGAAGATACACCACTAAGTTGATGGAGTTTTTCACTTCTAAGGAATGTATACTCCATCTATATTTCCAACTTTTTCTCTTTTTATCTCACGACAAAGTTCTTCTTTTATAAGTTGCTAACAATTTGTTGTCATCACATATTTTGGTACTTGCACAGGGAGCCTAAGTGACTTCACATTCAGTTTGGGCTATAATTATTCTTTTACATGCAAGTCTCTAGTGCCTATATAACACCTATATATGTGTAATTCCATTACAAACGGGTACATATTGATGTGTTTCTATTTCAAGGCATTTCTAGTATCCGGACACCAGCTTTAATGTTTTTACTTGTATGGACAGTCTATGGGCTTTCTTCCCTACAAGTATTGCCTCATAATATAAACTGTCACACCTAATGTGTACGCCTCTATAACGGTACCTCTGTTCCCTTTTCTGTGAAGGTTTTTTTGTGTGTAATGTAGACACTCGTGTATATTTCTACATTTCTTCCGCTCTGGTCAGACAAGTACAGGTCATGGTTTATTCAGCCACGTCCTGCACATGCAAGTTTCAACAGGTGACATTTGAATCATGTTTATCTGCATAAACATTGCATCACTTAATCACTCACATAGGTTCAGGCTACATTATTTGTATGTGTACATGTCTTTATGCTCTTAAGAAACTCCTTATATTATGTATAATTCTGTCTTTTCTGGTACTGACAGGTGAGTTTCATTGACCACAGTATCCTTAGCCTTGGAATGCCTTGCTTCAGTGATTCTACCTGTACAGGTTGTTGGCCTTCCCTTCAGGTAACACTGTATAGAACGTACTAGTGACCCACGCAGATACATATCTAGGGTGCCTAATTGTGTGAGGATGGCAAAAGTTATAGTTCTAAAAAAAGACCGAAAACTTTGTCAAAAGAAACAAGCAAGAAAAGTTGAAAAATTGCAATGGAGTAAACTTCCCTTAAAAAAAGAACACTCCTCTAACTTGCTGCAAGGCAGAAAACTTCCAGAATATGTGTATGTAGATAGTGAGGCCCATCTGTAAAAAGCATGCTACTCAGCACAAGCAGAAGTAGCAACTAAAGTATTCACAGATTTGGTGGCAGTATCTGTATCAAGGGGATATCACCCTAACTGCCACTAATTTGGGTAGGTAACTTTTAGCTTCTTAGTTAAAAAGTTTAGCCAAAAGAGGGCTGGAAATGTATTATGACATTCGAAGATGAAATTAATTTCAAAGAAAACCATTGTACAGTATTATCACTATTTTTATTCAGTTCATCACAAAATTAAATCTACTCGGCGCATTTTTATTCCTTCTTAAATCTGATCAGATTAAATCTGCCATCAATACCTGAAGCATGGAAAGAAGCATGGTTATTGAGGGTCTTGAAGAAGTTCACTCTCAAACTCTGCTTTGTTGGAACTGACATAGCAGTTACCATAGTACCACACTGAAAGTTCAAAATAAAAAATACATTAGTCTCTATGATAAATAAAGTAGATATAGTCAACTAGCCAACACTTCAATGTTAGGGTACAAAATGTTGGATCCACTCATTCAAGATGATGAAGGATGATTAAAATCCATATGTCCGGCTCTAATCTTCCTGTTCCATAACAATATACACAAATGTTATTACCTTTTTGTCATATTTCTGTAGATAAAGTCATGTGTACTCCACCACCCCAACAAAATTTCCAGCATTTTTAAGATTTAAAAATTCAATGTAAACTTGACTGATTTATAAGGAAAGACAACAAGGACTAAAACAAGACATCAAGTAGTATCACAGTGTAAAGACTTTGAATAATTCTGAATATATCAGGCAGCCAAAATTAGGAGTCAAATGTATGTCCTCCAAGTCTTTCTCAAATCAGTCTTGGCCTGACCAGGCTGTATATGCCATGAAATTTTGCACATATCAAAGGAGAAATGGGGGAAAAAAATCTTTCTCCTTGTGGATTTTTTTACTGCAAGCAGATATAGTTTCTTCTATCCCTCCAGAAAAACATGAAATAATGGCATCATATCTCACAAATTAAAATATTCTTTTGAAAAAAAAAATAAAAAATTTATTTCTATATATCATAAAGTTACAACTTGTTATATTCTATTTTCATTCCTTTTTTAACTATAATCAACAATAACATTGATATTTTTAACCAAAAATGTTGGGGTCCCTCGCTTTCAGTTTTACATTTTCTTTTTCTCCAAGCCTTAGTTCCAGTTTGTACTAAACAACAATGAAAGGCACATCAGGCCAGGAGACTCACATTATTCATAAATAATCTTCCCTCCAGCAAGTGAAACCAGATTTGCATACTTTTTCTAAGGATACATACCTACTGCATCAAATGTCTTTTGTTTTAATTGCCATACACTACCAGTCCATCTTATGAACCTAATGACCATACAATACAAATTTGTCAGGTGCCACTTTCCTATTCAAAACAGTTCTAGATCTGATCCATTCCGACACAAACTGGATAACTTTTTTAAGACACAAGATATAAAAACATGCAAAATCATAAATAATACAAACTGTGGACTACCATATATACTCATTAACAAGTCCAACTGCAAACTGCACAGACCCAAATCTGCTGTCACATAATATGCAGGCAGAATTGGGTCTATACAGTTTGTTAGGAATAATCAGTGTAACAAGGAACACGGAACCTGATCTACACATTATGCAACAGATGATCAGGGTCTATGATGTTTATGCTTGGACTAGACGTAAACGAGAATATAAAATATTGTTACAGCACAAAAATTCACAATCTTGCATATGGTAACTCTCTGCCACCACAATGATATGAAGGTGTAAAATAGCCGCTAAACTTTGTCTTCAGATATCGTCACTTCTGCTATCAAATATGGTTTCTCAGACTGGTAGTCTCTCAGAGGTCCTTATATAGTACATATATAATACAACTGATCAATCCATTAAATATAAGGTCATAAATAATAAATGGTGTCCTAATGTCTTCCACATTTTATTGTAATCTTGAAGTTCATGAGTTTCACAAAAACTGGTCATTTGTCTAAACAGAGAGACTTTCTTAAGGGGAAAGTTCCATATGCACCCAGAAAAAGTCCAAGTCCTTGTCTGTGTATTGGATTAAGTACCTGCAGGTAAGATTTACAAGCTGATCTGTACACAATCAAGCCATAGACAACTTTTTATTTTAAAAATAACCTGTATAAGCAAGGAATACAGTGACAAACCACTATACCACGCTTCGTTATATAGTACCCACTTATGTCGACAAGCCATCTATGTCAACAAAAATACAAAGTCCAAGTTCTATGGTCTATTATTACTACCAAATATGTTATGCTTATGTTGAGATAAAAAAAATAACTATATGTTGACAGAAGCCCTCGGTCCCTACTTAAAAAAATTCTTTGTTTTTTTATCGTTTATCTTGACAAGCCTGCAGTTATTTAATGTTGCCCCCAGGCTTTTATTCTGCCACAGTTAAGGGCATACGTTCTTACTGTTTATGTCAACAAGCCTGCAGTTATTTGATGTTGCCCCCAGGCTTTAATTCTGCCATTGCAGAGGACGTATGTTTGGTCTTCTTGCATTTGTTTTCGCTGCAAAACTTCAATACATAGCATGTGCACCCATCATAAAAGCAAGTCAGCTACAATCTTTTATAAAACATTGCACCCTTCATGAAAACAAGCCAGCTAAAATCTTTTATAAAAACAATGCACTCTTCATTAAATGAAGTCACTACCAATTTTGTATAAAGTCAGTGAAATCAGAGCGATTGTTGCATTTTTGAAACTTATCAGTGATTATTGCTTCAGTCAAAATGAAATTCATTTCAACAGAAGGTAAGCAAGACAACATACTGGAGAGCGACGCTGTTGATAAGTCTGAAATAATGCCTTTTCCATGTGTTTCATGCAGAGAGGCATTTTCAATTTGCGGTGCTTTGACCAGATTTTTTTCACAATCAAGCTCATCGGCAAGATCAGAAGAAGCACATGGACATTTGGAAAAGTTGCAGCATCTCATACAGAAAGAACAACTATCAAGGCTAAAACAGAAGAAGCTCGCATAAAATTCAGGACTATCATATCATTATCTCCCATCTCCACCTGTGAAGCTAAAAGGATCTTACTTACCTTAAATATTAATTAAATTCTATTTTAATTTAATGTATTGAGTATGCTACAGATAATCTTAATTACGTGTATTGTGTTGTTGTTGTTGTTGTTGTCAGAGTGTTTAATGCCATTTTTCAGCACAAGATAGGCTATACATGGCAGCCAGTATAAATGGTGAAGGAAGAATCCATTAAAACCCCAGAAAGAACCAGTGACCCATGAGAAGCTACTGGCAACCTTTCTTTGTGAGTGTTTTACAAAAGTACAAGTTTTATGCTTAATTAATTCATATTTCCCTTTGAGTAACTTCTTTCCCTTGGCAGCCTCATCAAGTTTACCTTTGTTGTCTCAGGCAGCTCAAAATCTAGACCAGTTTATGTACATGCAGCCAAGTGCTGCTGGCATGTTGGATTGTACAGCATAGCGCAAATGTAACACAAATGTAAGTTCTCAATATACAAGTGTTTTTCAAACTGGTTTCGTCTGTTACATTCATTTAATTAAATTTTCAATTGTTTATTTTCACAAAGTCCAGTTCTTGCACACCAATGAAAAGTTACTCCTTACTAATTTCATGTACATGTATGTGCTAAATATATATTTTTTTCACCCCCACCCCTACTATAACACTTATCTCGACAGCTGCTTATGTCGACAGTATTACCCCAGACCCGAGGATGCTGAGATACACTGGTAGTACTGTAGCATGAATTTGGATTGTGGCATTTTTTTCGTACATTAAAAATTTTAAAAAATTTCAAAGTAAAAAAAATATTGTGTAAAAAGTTAATTATCATTTTGGTGAAGGGATCATGTATGAATTTGAATATAACAAAACTGTGGTGTGGCTCCTGATTACACAAATTTTTTGCCAAAATAAACAAGAGTCCGAATTAAGAATTCTGCAAAATGTTTTGTCTTCTTAAAGAAAAAAATGTGTTATGACTACACCTTTCTCTATATGAATAAAGTTGTTAAATATTTTTATTTGTGAATGTTCATTTCAAATGCGCCTGTAGTCAATCACTGCACTATGATCTTGGTTTCTTTTTGAAAGACATCATCTCATGAGTGTTAATCTTATTATTAATGATCCATGAAGAAAGCCATTAAGTCTTCTGAGTTTGTCTTCAATGCATTCAGTGTACAATTATTGAACAAACAATAGCCAACATATTTGCTCATTAAAATGCATACACAACCAAGCACCAAACAATGCAATAAAAGATTCGAACCTAAATTTACAAATCAGTTAATATAAGTTACTGCTAATCATCAAAGTAAATCCCATTCCTAAACATTGTTCAAATTATGGGGCAATGAATTACAAACATCAAAGAAACAAAAGCCAACAACACGTCCATTTGGCTTGGAGGTGGTGTTAAATCGCCACAAATTCAGTTGAATAATGTCATCTATTTTCTATAAGAATGACCACAATGTTAACAATTATTCTTTCTGCTATCACTGAAACAAATAGATGTCAAAGTATTAATTAATGGGTAGTTATGATGGAAATGTTACACAGAAACATAAAGCTTTTACTGTTAAATATATGCTTCCATCTCTGGACAGGATTATATCCAGTGTTAAACATACATAATTACTTCCAGATTTAGGTGTTCTCAAGCTGACCATCTGAGGATGAAATAGCAGCTGAAAATCAATTCGTTTTTAAAAATAAGACAATAAAGTGTTCCGATTCACAGCTTGGAAAATCTAACAGTATGAAATTTATACAGACAGTTATTGACCTTGGGACACCTTCATATTCCTTACATAATTTTTCTATTATTTGTTTGCCATTAATTCAGACACATAATGCTCTGAGGCAAAATTACTTAATATTATACTTCTGTATTCATATTTTTGATAGAATTATTATGGATTTACTGTCAGGTATGTTGTGAGATCAGTTGGTGTGTACAAGGTGTTGATACTCAAATTATTCATGCTGTACATTAGATATGTTGTGTGTGTGTGTGTGTGTGTGTGTGTGTGTGTGTGTATATATATATATATATATATATATATATATACATAACAATGCATGCTTCTCTGAATAATGTAAGATATATATGCAATCCTCACTAGATGTAAAATGCACTGATTTAAGATAGTAACTGTGCCCATGAAGCTCATGGTTTGCACCCACTTTTGGTTGGTTATAGCATGGTTCAGTACATAGCAAGATAATGTTTTGCGGACCCCGATGAATGTGTAATATCAGGGTTACACTGTACTCCTGTAATCTTTAACATTAACAGATCTGAAATTTAGAGGAACCTTTACTTTCAAGATTATTTACATCGCACCCGAGATTTCTGGTATGCCTGTGATCATTTTATAATACTTCTTTGGATGCTTGATACAACTGCTCTTGTTTTTTCAATGATTTTCCTTATCATATTCCATACTGATTTGGTGGAGAGGGAAGAGTTAAAGCTTGAGACATAGGATCTCCATGTTTTCCTCTTGCTTTCTCTAATGGAACAATGACTTTTAGCTCAGTATCGATGGTATTTATTCAGATTTGTAGTTGTTGAATTGGCATTAAAATGCTAAAGGAACTTTCTCCATTCCCTGAAGGCACCGTCTGTATGCATTATCAAACCATGGTTTGTTGACACTTTTAGGAATTGCCAAAACATTTGGTACTGTGTGCCCTGCAACATCCTGTAAATAGGGGTACTGGATCCACTGAATTGTCAGAATAATCAGCCATAGGATTTGTCTAGCAGAGGGACTGAAATGTTTCCCAATCTGCCTTGCTCAATTTCCATCTCTGCCTGAACCCTTGTGGTTTGGGAATCTTGCTTCTTAAATATATGGAAAAGTGGTCACTACCACATTGGTTGTAACCAGCTTCCCAAGAGAAGTTGCATACAAAATACAGATAGACGAATCTAAAAACAATAAAGAGTAGGATCCTGTGGCAGGATACTGGTAGGTATGTGACTTATCATTAGAGTGGCAAAGATTATGTTCTCAAACAAAGTCTTATATCTTCTTCCTTCTCTCATTGATATCTTTACAGACCCAAAGTATATGGCATCAATACAACATTAGTTCATTTCTGGTGTTGTGAACTAATAACATCTAGTTTCCACAGCCATATCATGCATTTTAACCAATCCAGCTGTTACAAATGACTGGTAAATATGTGTAATTATTTAAACGTAATATGCTTAGTTTTGTAACATTAAGGAGATGTGACTCACATGAGGTACATCTGAGGTTGTCTGTGTCACTGTGAAAAAAGCTCTGCAGAACATATACTTCAACAAGTCCAACTGCCAGTCATAGCTACCTGCACCCCCCGTTGTTGCCAAGACCCGCAAATGTGTCACTGCCCAGCGTTTCAACTCATCTCCAAGCTTGTGATCTTTTCTAATAAATATAATGGTAAAGTATACAAATAAAATTAATAAATCAGTAAATGTCTCATCTGAGACCAATGTTGTAAACCTGACCTCTGAACTTCTGGTTCATCAACCAAAGCAGTGTCTACAAAAGAATATAAAACACTGACAGAGAAAAGTTACCTCTCTTTAAAATAAATAGGCGGGAGGGAGAAATTTCCTGAATATAGGTAGGGTTTGAAAATATGTGTGATTGTTTTGCATTTGTTTGGTTTTTCAGTACTATGTCTTTTTTAAACTAAGATGAATCCCGTAAGTGCATATCCTTTAATAGATCAATCCTGCAATGGGAGTCTTCCATGTCATCCTATTAATCCTTGAATAGACCGACCCTGCAATGGGAGTCTTCCATGTCATCCTATTAATCCTTGAATAGACCGACCCTGCAATGGGAGTCTTCCATGTCATCCTATTAATCCTTGAATAGACCGACCCTGCAATGGGAGTCTTCCATGTCATCCTATTAATCCTTGAATAGACCGACCCTGCAATGGGAATCTTCCATGTCATCCTATTAATCCTTGAATAGACCGACCCTGCAATGGGAATCTTCCATGTCATCCTATTAATCCTTGAATAGACCGACCCTGCAATGGGAATCTTCCATGTCATCCTATTAATCCTTGAATAGACCGACCCTGCAATGGGAATCTTCCATGTCATCCTATTAATCCTTGAAAAGACCGACCCTGCAATGGGAATCTTCCAAGACATCTGATTAATATGAAAGGTCAATTTACAATCTGCTGTAATTTTATTACCAAAAGATCATGTTATTTTGATAGATGCTTCTTTGTAGTCATGTCAATACTACATATATTTATATAATTGATGCCAGCAGTTCTCTCACTACTGCTAACATTATCAACAACAATGACAATAATAAGAAAAAATGACGGTAATAATGATGAAAACAGTATTAACAGTAATGAAAACTATTTTCACAAGAAAAACATGAAAGGTGTAAACATGAAGTGAAATAAATGAATATAGAGATACTATGCAATCAATATCAACAAAAGTACTCATTCAGATAAGGTTGGCTTATTTAAAGCTCAAAACAGTTTTATCTTGTAAATGTTATATTTCTCTCTGAACTAACAGATCATACATTAGCCAGTTTTCCTCATGAGCAAAGAAAATACTCTGAAATTTGAGTTTTAAACATTAAAATACATTTCCTCGAATAAAATGTTCCTCTACCATCTAAAAACATACATATATCCACCAAATGTCGTGATTCTGAAGAGAGGTGCATCTTCTATTGATCTGGGATTTTTTATGAATCAGTCTTCATATTATAGCCCTTTCTGTTTATAAAAGAAATTTAAATTTTCAAAAGTACCACTTTGTGGGTTAAAATCCTTGTTAATGCAAATCTAAGCTATATAACATAAGCCTCTGCAATAGTATATAATTTCTATATCGATTTATAATATAACAAGTTTTAAACAAAAAATGTTCATGAGTATGTGAGACACCATTGTTTAACAAAAGACCCTGTTCATCGGGTGTGAAAATATTCAATAAAGAGCTTAATCTAAAACAGTTCACCACCAACCTTTATCTATTGACACACAAATGCCACGGTCATGTTCCAACAACACGGACTTGACAAAAATGTTTTGAAATTTCTTCACCAAACTTAAAATAAAGTCTCCATAAGGCAGTGAAGACTCACTTTTTGGAACGAGATGCAATCTTCTTTTCAAGATCTACATGTTTTCAAGATCTAAATGTTTTCTATGATAATTCCCAATCATAACACATAGGAGTAAATCCACTACTTTTACAATTCAGCCCTCCATTATTAAAATATCTTATGCTTGCCAAGGGGGAAGTCAGACAATTGGTCACCCCACTGACAGAGGGGTTAGTATCAAAATTCCACTGTTTACTATTACAGCAGATGTGCATTCTCTTCCAGAACGAAACTGCCAGAAGGGCTTGGTAGGGTGTGCCCAAATTACAACTTGGTATGTATTATCCACAAAACTTCTTTTGCTCTAAAACTTTTTCACTCATTCAAATATATTACATGATCATAATACATTTGAAGCAGGTGGCAATTCAGGTACAACAGTTGCAGTTAAGTCTGTCATTTCACCAAGTAAGCCCAGAAATCAAAGATAACTTTGCCTTCTTTGACTTCACGCAATCCCCCATCCACATTTTTTGTTTCAATATAATGCATTCATAATCAATGGTTTCGTATCAGTTTTTCTTATAAAGAGGAAGGGAAAGTTAAGAAAAATTAGTTTTATTTTCGAAATTATTTTGCTGGAATTCCCACCAAAAGTTCATACCAAATCCATAAAAACAATGAATGGAAAATTAAATTTGTACCCTAAGCAGAAACAAATTATGATTCACTGTAAACAAGTGTATTTGAACTTGTACGAATGAAGTGGCAAAAAAACCTTCAGAGAAGGTAATGATGACTGAAGGTAATGATGACTGAAATGGCAAAGTGGGATGCCACAGACATTAAATGAACCTGGGAGTCCATCCATGCTGGGAAAATGTAATCTCCAGGTATTCACTTGAGTTTCATTAAGAAGTCTGAGGCATGTACTGGGTGTCCAGGAATCTGGTCGCCATTGCCTGTACTGGTCCATGATGGTGCCGCGATCACTGATGGACATGTCCAGTATCAATTCATGCTTCCATGGGGTGGGTACTGGACAGTGTGGGCAAAAAGGTTCACCAACTCCGGTGCTGGGTTTCTGTGACTGAGTCAGGGCTGCACTAGCCATGACTGGGTGTCAGATACTATGTTTTAGGACCAAGACTGGGTTTACCTGGAAGACATGATCACTGTGCCTGATCCCTATGACTGATGACATACAACTGAGACTGTGCCAGAGCTGGAGATGTGGTCCATAAAACAACGATTTCTTGTACTTAAATCCTGTACTGGCTATCAACAGAATGATCACCACAGCCAGTACTGGAGTTAGCCCAAGTTTCTTCTGACCTTTCTCAAAAACTTTTAGATATCTGTACATGTATGTTTGGGTGTGAGGTCAGAACATATTTCTATCGAAAAAATGGAATTCAACAAAAATAACTGAAGTGGTATGAGGTGGGCACTTTAAAATGGATCGCAAAATTAAGTGACATTATATCAAACACTACCTGCTTCATACTGATTAGGAGAATATTAACCTTTTCATTTATCGCAATTAAAACTTAATGCACAAGCTAAATGTATGTTGTTAACTGGACACTGTACATTACCATATCTTGCATTCCATGGTCAAATGATCCAAATTTTGTGGCCAGCATTTTTCAAGATGTCAGAGGTCAAAGGATCAAGTGATATAAACATATGTAAGGAAAGAAAACTTTATTAGTTTTTTCTCAGAGAATACTTGCCTGATCACATTAACATTAGGAATATAAGCCTGCTACCTCCTGAATCCAGCCTCTTGACCATTACCTACCCTAGTCACCAGTTTTATGCTGAGTGAACTACCAATAAGGACAGTCGCATAGTGAGGTGGTTGGAAGGTCTTGAAGTAATGTGGTCAGATAAGGGCTGTTCCAATAAAACATACATGGGACCCAGGGAATGCACTTTTAAAGTGGGATACTCGCCCATAGATGCAATTTTGAATTTTCTTATCATTTTAATATGAACTCTGTGAAGTCAAGTACCCAGGCATATATTTTTACAAAACTGCCTTCCCTGGGTACCATGTATTTTAAAATGGAACAGCTGTAAGTAATCTCAGAGAAAATAAGTTATTATAAAATTTGCTTTCTCCTTTGAATACATTTCCATATCAAATTAACATCAGAAGAATAGGTAATAGATGAATGGAATGCTGAGCATCCTACCTCGGGTATCCTTCAAGAAAAGAAAGATTGAATTCCTCATAGGAATTGTATTCTTTTCTTATGCTTAAAGCACCACAGCCTACGATCACATGATCTGCAACCACTCTATCAGGTTAAGATGATTACTGAAGTCTTCTTACCATAAAAAAAATTCACTGGCAAATCGAGCCAAGCTCAGAAGCTGTGTTGGTTTAATTAGGTCTGGTGGTCCTCAAGGTCACAGCCACAAGACCCATGAGATTCAGACTTTGTCTCTGCAAATATAAATCCCCAAGATAAAAACTAGAGAAGGTTGACTCTGCATGCCAGCCCACTTTGTCTCTGAAAAGCTAAATGCCCATACCAGCTAACAGCTGCTTCTATGGTATCTTAAATCAAAACATTATGTTCGAACATGAGGCTCACAGAGATCACTCATCAGCTGTAATCCTCATGAAACAACTTTGACCTTTTGTGACATCAGAGTACACTGAGCATACAATCCACTAAAGCCATGAAGACAGGTCAGAGAGGTGACATCCTGCTTTGCTGCTTTCATGGGGAGAACAAGTCTTTTGCAATTATATCTGTGCACTTAAGTAGTGCTCAATGGCTTGGATAGAATCTTGCATGGCTGCTGATCTAGACTTATCAGTAGATGCGAGGGAGCATATGACAACTCTCTGACTGCCCACTGCTGGTATCCTATTATTGGAGCCTCGATGTATCATGAGGATTACCACAGTGTCCAATCTAAACTTAAGTTCAAGTCAGCTGAAAGGGCATGTAACTTACTCACCCTGCAAGCTGAAGCTAAAGAAATAGGTTCTGTATGATAAAAGCTTCAGCAAGGTCCTGGCTAATGGCTCAAACTTCAGAGTTGGCTTCTCTGAGTATACTGTAGGACCCAGGACAGATTTGATTTTGGAAACAGGGTGAGAAATTTTAGTCTATTCAAAAACCAATGGATGAAGGAACCATTCTGTATGAATAACCACACCCTGTCTGGACAGAACATCAGCCAAAACAATGAGTATTCCAAATATGTTTCTGATTTGCACATCTAAAGTTGGTAACACCATTGAAGAAACTGCCAAACCATCACACAAAAGTTGGGCAATTTGGTGCCCCCATTTGAGGAGGTAAGTCACCACAGAATTGTCTGATATAATCAGTACTGACTTCCCACAGATTCCGTCCTTCCAGAGCTAAAAGGCATTCATGATAACTTTCATTTCTATAGGTTCATGTGAAGAAGCCATTCCCCTGGTCCCCATGTGCCGCTGACCCACATCAAAGCCCGGCAGCAATTTGTCTCCCCAACCATATGTATTGGCATCTGTACATACCGTAATTTCCCACTAGGGGTTTCTCCAGAGGAATTCTTGTCATGAGCTAAATGTGACTGCACTAATGACATGGAAGTGATTGTACCTCATTTGTGATATCAACCTCGTCAAGTGGATTGGAAAAGGGGTGCCATAGAGCCAGCAAAGTGTTTTGTAACTGGCGCATAGAAAGACAGCCCGACAGGATCAGATCTACTGTTGAGTAACCCAAGGAGTTGCAAGAACTCTCTCCATGAAATCCATATTCTGTTGGAAATGGACTGTACAAGTTCGACAAGCTTTTGGAAGATGTGTGATACTGAGAGTGGTTATAAACTCCATACCCAGGTGGACACAAGGTCAGATTTTTCCCAGTCCACTAGAAAATTGAGATAATTCAAAAGGGATAATAACACTTACCATATGTTTTTGAAGATTGTCCAAACCTTTGCCATGGGTGGTGATACAAATCCATAATTTTGGTGAAGATCCAATAGCTGATGTCTAGACCAAAGAAATGGACTCTAAATTTTTCAACTTTGTTACACTAAGCAATCGAAAGAAACTTTTATGGTGCATAGCTGCCAACCCCTGAGTACGAAAATACTGACTGCTTATGACAAAGTACTGATTTTCAGGAACAATTACTGATTTTTTAAAATTTTAATGCATAAGTAACTATATACAACATTTACAACCATCAGTAAAGCAGGACAATACCTTCCTTAATTATTTAATGTCAAAGATGCATGTGTTGCACTCTTGCACCTTCTGAATGGGCACCCTGTTCCATTCAGGTGGCCTTTTAGAAGGTGCAAGAGTGCAACACACACTCAGACACAGGCTGTTTATAAGCTTTATCCACACCTTGGCTTTTTTCTCAATCATTATCGATTCCAATGTACCATCTTTTATTGATGATCTGAATTCTGTGTGATTTTCTTACTGAACTGTTTTTGTTCTAGTACATGAGTAATCCTTTGCAATTTTACTGTCTAAAAAACATGTGTGAAATAAATCGCCAACAACACTACTCACTAGTAACTGAAAGAAGAAGGTTCATTTCTAAAAGAAATTTAATAAACCGAATTTTTATCGAATTATATCACAGTTCTCTCTGGTATTGATATACGTCGCAAGTTCAGGCTGAGTTGTTGATGATAAAGAAACAAGCTGATGTTTATTAGCTTTCATGCTCTTGTATGTTATGGGCGCCTCCATGTCCAATAGTGAAATCACATTACACAATTTGCAAATCGTAAAGTTTTCTCCTTTACTAGATGGTTTCACAAATCTAAACAAGACGGCACAATTGTCCTTCCAGTTCTGTTTTCTTGTCTTTCATGGAATAAATTCTGAATATTCTGCTTTCCTTTTCGACATGATTAGAAGTTGAATATTACGAAGATGAGATATAGTGACAGCAGCAACTGTTTGCAAAATCCAATATGGTGGATAAAGACTGGCATGGAAGCCTTGTTTTTAAATGAACCAATTATATTTAAGAACTCTATTCCTATATACATGTGATACATTTCAAACAGAATGGAATCGAGTGCCCATTCTAAACAGAAAATGACAAGGAAATTTTTAATAATTTTTTTAAAATTAAAAAATGTATTTTTAGCAAGAAAAATGTACACCCACATTCAGGTCCGAAATACAGGACAAATACAGGAAAAACGGGACACTTGGCAGCTATGCATGATGCTAGGTTAATAGGGACATGAAAGTAGACATTGTGAGATAAGACCAACTGTATACTTACTTGTCCATTCAAATAGAGAGTTATACAGAACTTGCTGTCCCCATCAAGAAACTCAGCATAAGAAATGAATTCATTGTGGTGACTCAGGTTTATGATCAACCTCAGCTTGTTGTTTGGCCCTTTTGAATAAGGAAAAGCCATGAATATAACCCCAGTGGTTGTCACCTTCATACAATCTCCTCTGCCCATTGAGTCAATAAGCAACTGTATATCCTCTTGAAGAATATGGTCCTCCTCCCAATCAAATTGCAAATCTGTTTAAAGGAGAAAGGAAGAAAGAGAAGGGGGTTGGATAAATGAAATCCGAAATCCCTCCAAAATCACTTGGGTCACCAGACTATTTTGTGTAAATAGGTTGATCCATCCAACATAGCTGAAATTTGAGTCTGGTGCCCACCAGTAGTCTGTCTGTGATAGGGGTGTTAAGTCAACGTCAGGAAGCAGGAGACTTGGAGCAGAGAAACTTGGTTTCTTACCTCCCCTGTAAGACTGCCTCCTCGACTGATATAAGGTTGAGAACTGAATGACCTTGAGGTGTAAAAGATCCCTTTTGCCTGACTTGCCTGTCACCCACAGTGGCAGGGGCATCAATGCTGATGTCACCCACATCTTTAATCATATGCTTCTTAGCACTCTTTCATTAGTCAGAATTTTTTATTTGGATGTTGAAGGTTATGCATGCACCCTCAGAGTGAGCAGTCATATATATGATTTGCACTTTACCTCCAAGTTAGAAAGGTATGGTCATTATCTCCAGCCAGCTTGACTCATTTGCCCATTGAGTCTTCACCCATAAATAGACAGAACTGAACAATGGCATACACAGATGATTGTCCATTATTTGTTACACTGAACTCACTTTGAAGGGGACACTGATCAAGAAAAATGTCAAGGGAAATGATATGCATGATCTTAATTACAGAACAATGACTTGATGAATTCAAATGTAATCAACCATGAAGACAGAGCAAGAAATACTAAATACATGTAGAGTATTTCTCTTAAATGAGAAGATTCCAAAAGTCTGCTCCAGTAAATTATACTTGGAACCCAAGAAGGGAATTTTAATGTGGAGTTGTTATGCAAACTTTTTGAGTACCCTGGTATATAATTTTTTTTGTGCTTTCCCTGCATACCCTGAATGGAACGGCCCAAAGATTTGCTCAAGTGATGAAAAGGCAGACGTGAATTAGGCATTTGCAAGACTTTGCAAAAGTTAATGCTTCCAATCATGACTATAGTTGATCATAATTGGGCACCAATCTCAGAGCTGTGTATTTTCAGGGATATTTTCAGCATTTCATGTCAGCTTTCAGTATTCTTCACAAGTGCACACCAATAGTAATGCACAACATTACCAACACATCTTTATTATATCTTGTAACCAGACTGACAATACAAACAATGATCCATACGGCAAAAATGATGCAAAATATTTCATATTTACAATATTTGAAACATATAACAGTTGAAAATAATTTAATAATGATCATCAGTGTTGAGCTTAGATGTTGAAGGTTACACCAAAGCAGTGTCAAGTTCAGTGCTACAGTATGCTGGAATGAGGATCATTGACTTGTCTTATTCATTTCGTAGTAGGCACTTTTCAACTTTTGTAGTTATTCAACTGAGTGCTGGCGTTGGGATTCAAATGGATAACCAGGTTTTGATTTAATAAGCAACAATGCTTCTAGAGTGTCGTCTCCCATTGATGACCTCTGCTCTGTTCTGTTCTTACGCACTGTGGAGAAATTCTCTCACAGTGGGCATTACTGTGGAGAATGGTTAATATTCCTCGCATTATAACTGCAAGTTCACTGAGGAACAATGCCCCCTATTCATCCTTCTTATTGCCAAATGCATCCCAGGTTTCATCCATTCTTTGTCTGGCGCAGGTGGATAGGTCTGTATATTGATATATAGCAAACCGCTCAACAACAGTGTCAATAGTGCAACCAGGAGTCCGTAGTGCTGGATATCTATGCAGGAAGAAAGTCAAATCACTCAATTTGGCTGTCTGTTGCAAAGAAGCATCTGCTACAACTGCATGTCTCAAGATTGGTTCTTTGAGAGGAAGCTTCTCAATCAGGTAACTGCAAATACTCTTAAAGTACAGCTTTACAACCCCATAGAACTGTTTGATCTGCATTTCCCTCAAACCATTATTGTCAGAGTCGGCAATGAAACTGCTGGCAGCATCACCTGTGACTAAGTCCTTGTTGTCTTTTAAACTGTAGCTGCTTTTGAAGTCAACAGCTTCAGACACACAACTTGACATGGCAGCTGGTTTGACAAAACAACAAATTCCTTTCACAATCTGGTTGACCAGCATTTTTCTCAGTACATGTATCTTCGGTTCATCTGACTGGAGACCAACAAGCACATCATCATACATCTTTACAGTATAGTCCAGAAACAGAACATACAGCTTGTTTGTAGGCAATTTCAGGAACTTCAGGGCGTTTTCTACTTTCTTGTGGGCATATGCTTTGTCACTGCTCTCAGCAACCTGTGTTGAAGATGAAACTGACTTGGTCTTGATATCATCAAATTCTGCTTTAAAGAACTTTTGAAAGGTTCTCAATTCTGTAGCAATCTCTCCAGGCAATGACCAATACTTAGCCATCTGGTACAAACATGTTTGAGCATTCTCTTCTGCTCAATGTCAAAAAGATCTTGAACACTAGAGAATTTGTGCTGTTGTTTCTCGCTTTTCTGGAAATAATAATATACATCCTGCAAGATCTCAGCCACATCAGGTAAACACTTAGCTCCTTTTTGGGCTGCATTGTGCATGACATGGAGGCAGCATCCTGCCAAGAATACACTGTCATGCTTATTTCTAATGTAGGAAATTACACCTCTTTTGTTCCCAGTCACAACTGGGGCATTGTCACATCCAAGTGCTAAACAATTATTCCACTGTAAGTTGCATGCATTGATTTCCCCATCCAGGATTTTGAATATCTTTTCTCCTGTGGCAGATCCAATGCAGATAGGAAGGGAAAGTAGCTCCGAGTGAACAAGTCCAGTGTTTTGGTCCACTGATCTAATTACAACTGGGAACTGCTTGCTCCTATTATTATTACTGCCAACTGTTGAAAGTGTGAAGGCTGCAGTCTGCATCTTCTCAGACAAGCTCCTTTGTTGTGCCTTTCCCAGTCTTCACAAGAGCAGTTGCTTTCTTTCTGCCACACTTCATATCTTTAACATAAATACAGAAATTGTAATTTGTACAATATACAAGTTAGTTCAGTAAAGGTGTCCACACCATAACTATTCAAACAATGGTGCATTGGTATGGTGAAACTGATTCTATTTTAGAATTTGTAATTTTTAGCAAATTCTAATGACTAGCTGGAATTAAATTTAACATGTGCCTGGTACCAACTGTGTATGTGTGCTTCACTTGGTAAAAATACATGCATAAAAGGTTTTAGATTACTGTAATTGCCTAGATTTGTAAGTAAATATCATAAAAATAGATAAACATGATAGAAAGTAAAATAAATAAATATCTACATACCTGCAGCAATTTTGCTATCTGGAAACTTAAGTTTGAAGCCATCACCCAAGGAATCAGCT
Source organism: Megalonaias nervosa (assembly GCA_016617855.1). Lineage (NCBI taxonomy): Eukaryota > Metazoa > Mollusca > Bivalvia > Unionida > Unionidae > Megalonaias > Megalonaias nervosa. The sequence goes on from JAECUM010002240.1 coordinate 102,853, forward strand.
GTTGCTAATGGCAGATTGTGGTAAGCGTTGAGTTCGCACATCATAACTTCAGCATGAGTCACAAGCAGGGAGTGTTCATTGCAGTCAGTTGAACGTTTCATATTATTTGAAAAGATTGATATAATTGGAGCCATTTGTCTAGTCTTGTCGATCACTTTATACTTCTCCGATTTTATGTGGTGAGAGATGTCATTCCCACCACCACTCCTAATTGATATATCAGTTTCACACAGTTTGCAGTAGGCATAACTATCGCCCTTTCTGCTGGCAGAAATGAATGGCCAGGTCTTGCTGTATGATGTGAGAAACTGCTGTACTCGTCGCTTCGTGTCTTTGATTGAAGTTAATTCTTCTTCAGTCACTCTCTTCCTCACAGATACCATTTCAAATACATTTCCCGAACCCCACTCAGCAATAATGCTGTTTACAGATGCAACGACAAAGAAACTCTACACATGCGCTGTTGCAGAGCATTTTGCACATGACCCTTCTATTTAATACAGAGCTAACTACGGCGGGTTGCTATTGCTTTATTTTCGTACTTCTTTCCTTTTTTTTTTTTGGTACTTGCCAAATACAAATTTTCCGTTATTTTACCTGGCACAAAACTGGATTTAGCTCTTGAAGTCGTATTTCCGTATTTGATATTTTTTCCCGTACTAAATACGGAAAAATACTGAGGGTGCACAGGTCTACAATCTCTCTATCCACAGGGACACCACACTTGTTTGACTTCCACCTTGGCAAAGAAATGACTTTAACACTTCTGCTATCAATACAAGTCAAAAGATGTAGCTTAGGAGGGATGGATTTGCAAGGTAGTGGCTGTAATCTCAACACATTTTGAGTAGGTAAAGTATTTGAAGAAAAAATGTGCTTATACGTTTGACTATTACATGCCGTATTTACTTCAGCGGATGCATAAATGATCAAAGTGCACTTACATCCAAGTTTTATGACCATCCAAGACACAAATCAACTCCTGGCTTAACTTCTGAGCAGCTTCTGCACACAGCTGATGAAGACAAAGAGATTTTTTTATTAGTAAAAGGCAAAACTGAAATGATGCTTAGTTAATCAAATTATTTTTATGATGATGCCTTAGTTGAAAGAAATTTAATTGAGTTGGCTATCTTCTCACAACAATGTACTGACAAAATTTAATCAAGCGTCTATAAAAGCATGAGTGATTATAATCCTATCTGGAACTTTTTCAGTTATTAAAACCTATAACAGTATGAAAGTGAAACACATAAATTGGGCCATATCAGGGCCATTTTCTGTACAGGTAACTGATCATACATGTTCAAAACACATGCAAAACATATCGTTTGTGCATCATTTTGTAGTTTAAAATTCTAACTTTTACAAATACAATTTTTGGAATAGATACCTCTAGTTTAATGAGCCAAATTCAGTCAAGGTTTTAGAGTTTACACTTTCTCCTTTGAAATGATGCAAAACTCTGTGTGATTACTTAAAAATGACATATTACCTGGGTCAAAAAATGGCCCCAATAATATATGCCACTTTAAAAGTGTACTATACCACAAGTCAGTTACTACTATTGAGGTTATACATGCCACTTTAAAAGTGTACTATACCACAAGTCAGATATTACTATTGAGGTTATACATGCCACTTTAAAAGTGTACTATACCACAAGTCAGATACTACTATTGAGGTTATACATGTCAAAAAGTGTCCTATCAGATACTACTATAGAGATTATACATGCCACTTTAAAAGTGTACTATACCACAAGTTAGATACTACTATTGAGGTTATACATGCCACTTTAAAAGTGTACTATTCCACAAGTCAGATACTACTATAGAGGTTATACATGCCACTTTAAAAGTGTCCTATACCACGAGTCAGATACTACTATAGAGGTTATACAAGCCACTTTAAAAGTGTCCTATACCACAAGTCAGATACTACTATAGAGGTTATAGAAAAAGTGTCCATCAGATACTACTATAGCGGTTATACAAGCCACTTTAAAAGTGTACTATACCACAAGTCAGATACTACTATAGAGGTTATACAAGCCACTTTAAAAGTGTACTATACCACGAGTCAGATACTACTATAGAGGTTATACAAGCCACTTTAAAATGTGTACTACACCACGAGTCAGATACCACTATAGAGGTTATACATGTCAAAAAGTGTCCTATCAGATACTACTATAGAGGTTATACATGCCACTTTAAAAGTGTACTATACCACAAGTCAGATACTACTATAGAGGTTATACATGCCACTTTAAAAGTGTCCTATACCACAAGTCAGATACTACTATAGAGGTTATACAAGCCACTTTAAAAGTGTACTATACCACAAGTCAGATACTACTATAGAGGTTATACAAGCCACTATAAAAGTGTACTATACCACAAGTCAGATACTACTATAGAGGTTATACAAGCCACTTTAAAATGTGTACTATACCATTAGTCAGATACCACTATAGAGGTTATACAAGCCACTTTAAAAGTGTACTATACCACAAGTCAGATACCACTATAGAGGTTATACAAGCCACTTTAAAAGTGTACTATACCACAAGTCAGATACTACTATAGAGGTTATACATGTCAAAAAGTGTCCTATACCACAAGTTAGATACTACCATTGAGGTTATACATGTCAAAAAGTGTCCTATCAGATACTACTATAGAGGTTATACATGCCACTTTAAAAGTGTACTAAACCACAAGTCAGATACCACTACAGAGGTTATACAAGCCACTTTAAAAGTGTACTATACCACAAGTCAGATACCACTATAGAGGTTATACAAGCCACTTTAAAAGTGTACTATACCACAAGTCAGATACCACTACAGAGGTTATACAAGCTACTTTAAAAGTGTACTATACCACAAGTCAGATACCACTATAGAGGTTATACAAGCCACTTTAAAAGTGTACTATACCACAAGTCAGATACTACTATAGAGGTTATAGAAGCCACTTTAAAATGTGTACTATACCACAAGTCAGATACTACTATAGAGGTTATACAAGCCACTTTAAAATGTGTACTACACCACGAGTCAGATACTACTATAGAGGTTATACAAGCCACTTTAAAAGTGTACTATACCACAAGTCAGATACTACTATAGAGGTTATACAAGCCACTTTAAAAGTGTACTATACCACAAGTCAGATACTACTATTGAGGTTATACAAGCCACTTTAAAATGTGTACTATACCACGAGTCAGATACTACTATAGAGGTTATACAAGCCACTTTAAAATGTGTACTACACCACGAGTCAGATACTACTATAGAGGTTATACAAGCCACTTTAAAAGTGTACTATACCACAAGTCAGATACCACTACAGAGGTTATACAAGCCACTTTAAAAGTGTACTATACCACAAGTCAGATACTACTATAGAGGTTATATAAGCCACTTTAAAATGTGTACTACACCACGAGTCAGATACTACTATAGAGGTTATACATGTCAAAAAGTGTCCTATACCACAAGTCAGATACTACTATAGAGGTTATACAAGCCACTTTAAAATGTGTACTACACCACGAGTCAGATACCACTATAGAGGTTATACATGTCAAAAAGTGTCCTATACCACAAGTCAGATACTACTATAGAGGTTATACAAGCCACTTTAAAAGTGTACTATACCACAAGTCAGATACTACTATAGAGGTTATATAAGCCACTTTAAAATGTGTACTACACCACAAGTCAGATACTACTATAGAGGTTATACATGCCACTTTAAAAGTGTACTACACCACGAGTCAGATATTACTATAGAGGTTATACATGCCACTTTAAAATGTGTACTACACCACGAGTCAGATACTACTATAGAGGTTATACATGTCAAAAAGTGTCCTATACCACAAGTCAGATACCACTATAGAGGTTATACAAGCCACTTTAAAAATGTACTATACCACAAGTCAGATACTACTATAGAGGTTATACATGCCACTTTAAAAAGTGTACTATACCACAAGTCAGATACTACTATTGAGGTTATACATGTCAAAAAGTGTCCTATACCACAAGTCAGATACTACTATAGAGGTTATACAAGCCACTTTAAAATGTGTACTACGCCACGAGTCAGATACCACTATAGAGGTTATACAAGCCACTTTAAAATGTGTACTACACCACGAGTCAGATACTACTATAGAGGTTATACATGCCACTTTAAAATGTGTACTACACCACGAGTCAGATATTACTATAGAGGTTATACATGCCACTTTAAAATGTGTACTACACCACGAGTCAGATACTACTATAGAGGTTATACATGCCACTTTAAAATGTGTACTACACCACGAGTCAGATACTACTATAGAGGTTATACATGCCACTTTAAAATGTGTACTATACCATTAGTCAGATACTACTACAGAGGTTATACATGCCACTATAAAAGTGTACTATACCATTAGTCACATACTACTATAGAGGTTATACAAGCCACTTTAAAACATGTGCTATACCATTAGTCAGATACTACTACAGAGGTTATACAAGCCACTTTAAAAGTGTACTATACCATGAGTCAGATACTACTATAGAGGTTATACATGTGTCTTCTGCTATCAGCATCTGTGAATCATGAAGGGGTTACAGAAGCCAGAGCATGAACAGGGGGACTTTCAATACACCTGCAGTATTCAATAAATGTTGATACCTGAAAACATGATCACTATTTGTACATAGAAATCAACCAAAATTAACCACAAAAAAATCCCTTAAAGGGACCAACACTCTACTGACCAAAAAAGGTCCAGAAAGTCAAGATAAGACCATTTCTTCCTTTTAACTTCCTAGTGTTTAAAGTATCCTGGATATTCTTCATTAATAACAAGATTTTCAAATTAGTTCCTGTGGTGCCAATGTTGGATGTCAGATTTGCACGATCTTCGTTTAGGAACAAGAAGTCTTTTGGTAAAAAAAATCATCATTTAGGTGGAGAAGTGACAAAAGTTTTTCAAGATGGCCATCATGACAACCATATTGGATGTACATCTGGCACCATTTTCATTTAGGACCAACTAGGTATCATAAAAAGTCGATTTCTGAAAACCCCATGTTGATATGGCCTTCCATTTGGGAGGAGTAGAGATAATATTGAGGGCAGTTCAGATCATTTTCATTTATGGACACAAACACACACACACACACACACTTTTAATGATCAAAATCCCATCTCAAAATGACTTTTCCATTTAAAAGTAGCAATATCAAGATTTTCAAGATGACCACCATAGTGGTCATATTAGATGTCTAATTAGCACCATTTAATTTAGGATCACAAAGATAAACCCCAAATATGTCTTTCCATTCTTTTGGAATAACAAGATTTTCAAAGTAGCTGCCTTGGTGATTATGTTGATATCAGATTGGCACCATTTGCAAAACACTTTCACCTCTTCATCCCATGATGTACCAACATTGTGACTTTCAAGCATGACAAGAATATGTATGGAAACTGGATATCCAACTTGTTTTTACAACACATTGAATAATCCTAGAAAACAGACTACAAAAACAAAGTTTTAGTCTGCAAAACACCTTTGTCCCCATATACACTCACAGTCAAGTTTTGGACTCAATAGGTGTATGGGAAAAACAAAGCTACAGTCCAAAGATGGAAGATTGAGGTACTAATGGACAGACAGACAGGGAATCATATATAATGATCACTTAAAACATGAGAAATAAATATGTAATGTAACAAAAATGTACATGAGATATGATGGCTGATACAGTTGAGGAGTTGGTTCTCATGTCAAACAATGGTCCACTGGGTCGTCGAATCAGGGCTCTAAGAACAGACATTTGCATCTCAGGGTCAGATGTCATCTTTACAACATCCACCAGTTTTCCTTGCTGAAAGTATAATACATGTGACTGTGTTAAACTTGATTATAAAAATAAAGTATTCAGTGAAAAAAATGGAAAACACTTTTAGACAGAAATCAGCTAGAAGTAGCAAAGCACTTAACTATCATGTGGTCTGGTTCTCCAATTTCTTCAATATATTTAATGCACAGAGCTATGCTGATCCTGTAAAACTAACTATATAGTAAAAAATTTAATTTTTCATTTAAATTATAATTTCTATTAATGATGTTTGTGACAACTTATTATGACATTACCAAATAAACTACAAATTGCTGCATATCATCTATGACAGGCAAACATCACTATGGAAACTAAGTTTCTTAGAATGCTTGTGGAAATGTTGCGAGGTGAACTCTTAATTCAAAATGTGCACATGATCTCTTGGGTTTACAATATCAATATATATCAAAATGTACCAAATTAAACTCTGTGCATATCTTATTAATTGATGATTTGAGCCGATACGTTCCTTACCTGTGCAGTAATTCTTATGCTCATATATTATTCTGAATTGACTATTTCTTGTGGGCTTTATAAGTACAACAAATTACATATTTAATGACCTGATAAACAACAGCCCTTCAATGGAAACAAAAGGACCCCTTATCTTTAATCCAGAAAATGATGAACTGATGAATGCATGTTTCACAAAACCACAAAAACTGATACCCACAAATATAATTATTCTACAGTATCTAAATGAATGATCCTGGGAAACCATTAGATAAACCAACATGAAAAGAACAACCTACTGTTTCCCTGATTTTGGTAGAGGTCAGTCCTTCTTCTCCCTTCCTGTGCACTGCATTGAACAGATAACCAGACAAGGCAGGGGAGACGACTCCTTCCATCTGGTGAATACAAAAGATAAAATAAAAACAGGTTCCCATACAATTTTAGCTTATCCAAAGTTTGTTTTGGTACTTGTTAACTTTCGAGGACTGTTCCATTAAAAAGGACATACCAGGGTTGGAAAGGTAGGTTCCATGAAGACTCAAAACTGTTTCAGAAATGCATTATGATTTTGCGATTTTATCTTCCTTTCACCATTTCCTTTCTTTTTCATTCGAGTGGATTGCCTTGTCCAAGTATTAAGTGGATGGAACTATTGCTTTAGCAACTGGTCTTATTAAAGATGTGCTTTAATCAAAACAGAGAAAGCAAAAACTTCAAAAGGTTTTGTTTGGAATGGATTTTTCTGGTTCAACTCCATTTTGCAGCACACGATAGGCCATACATGCCAGTCAATAGACTTAGTGGAGAAAGAGCCTGGGAAACCCCCTGGAAGAACCAATGACCCACAAGAAGCTACTGGCAAGCTTTCTCATGTACCCACATTAGCTGAGCTGAGACTCCAACTCACACAGACAGAGGTGAGATGTGTGAGTAAGCTGCAAAAGGGGGCACATTCGACCAACCACTCGGTCACCTGGGGCCCTGACAAGAATGTTTAATGTACAAAAAAAGTATCACTGCAACTGAAGAACAGAAAATTTTGTTTCTTATCATTAAAATAAAAGCTACAGATACAATTAACAGTGATGATGTCATCATATCAGTGGCAGTTGTTAAAATAATTTCACAGCTTGCAAGTAGTGAAACACTGTCAGTATAAAGAATAAAGATTATGATCCTGGATTATCATTCAAAAGGACTTTCATCCATGGAAATATTGGGAGCAGCCTGAAATACAGGTAATGGATTCTCAAGTCTGTTTGCATTTGAGTGTCACTTTTTTAAATCATTCCTCATTCTACATTCTACATTTGTGTTTTCCTTTTCCTTTATAGTGTATTTTTCACTTCAGTTTCACTTTTTCTGCCTTTCGTTTTCATTCATTTCACTAGTAACATTACCCATTTCAGGGTCTATACTTATTGCACAAGAGTACTATCCACTACGGAACATCAACCCACTGTCATCAATTATGGCTTGCCTTCCATCAATGGTACAGCCTGAGCAATTCATAGTTGTTAATCAACATGTAAAAAAAGTGATGCATTCACAATCCCCTATACTAACTGTTCTAGGTGCAATGGTACCAAAATCTCTGCATCATTTATTATTCAATGCTTAACACTGAATTAAATCTGTAACATTTATATTTCAGAAGTTTTAACAGCACCAATACAAGTGGATGAAGTGAAGAAAATGAAATACACAAACAACAGTATTGAGAATTAAACTTGTCTGATGCTTACATTTTTGCTTTAAGTTGACATACACTCATTTGCACAAACAAACTGTTCCTAATTTAAATAAAATCAATCAAAAAAATTTACACACCCAAAACAATAATGGTTTGTGGGTTTAATGCCACCTTTTAGCACATGATAGATCATACAAGCCGGCCAGTATATCTGGAGTAGGAAGAACCTGGGAAAACCCCGAGAAGAAACACAAACCCACTGGAATCTATTGACAAGCTTTCTCACAAATAAAGTGTGACCCTGTTATACCACAAGTACAGATATAACATGACCATGGCGTGGCTACAGAACTTTCATATACATGTGTTTTTTCTTGTAAACAAAAAAATTTCTTTCTTAAAAGTATAAAAAATAACGTGTAAAAAGCTTGTCATTTTGTGGAAGAGATCGTGTATGAATTCTAATATAAGATGACCATGGCGTGGCTTCTGCAATTTCATATACATATATATACATGGAAGGCAACATCACTCCACTGCAAGAAATGTAAAACAAACAAAACCAGCAGAGATCTACTTGTTCAGTCATGCTACTGGGACTAGCTACAATCACCCAACCTTTGAAAGCAGGAACAGTTACAGCAACAATTGACCAAATAACAGCTAATTCCTTTTGATTTTAAAAGGTACCCAGAAGAAACAGTTTTGCTGAAACTTCAAAGAAAACTGATTACCTCTGAAGCACTTATCGTTCTGAAAAACATTCAGTCTCAATCAATGTTCTAAAATTATTTGATTTTGCCGTATCAGTAAGAAACGGATTTGTTTGTTCCTCCAAAGCTGTACTTTAGCAATAACTTCAATAACACATGTACCCTTCATCAAAGAGAGTCAACTACAATCTTCAATAAAAACATATAACCTTTTGCATAGCTGCCAACCCTCCAGGCTCGCAATTAGTGAAAATAAGGATAAAAATTTCTGAATTTTGACACGAATTCGTGAAGCGATCTTCGAGTCCAGGAATATTTGTCGGAACAAATGTTTAGCATGGGATCCAGCTGATAAACATAGATTATGTTCAACAAGAAAACTCACAATGTTTCAGCTTTGGTAGCTTGCAGATCTTCCGTCAATGGCTTGAAATATTCCAGAGCTGAAATTTGCTAGAGTTCATAATTTTCCCAACCTCTATGTACTTTTTGCTACCAATGTGCTTCCTCACATCATCTCTGCCACCATGCCCACTGCTAAACTTTGTGGCACACTGTGTGCAAAAAGCATAATGTATATCGGTGTTTGATGGCTGAATTCACTGCCAATTTTTGGTATATTCCAAACTAAACTTCACTTTTTTGCAATACATTTCTTCTTCCTTGGTGGTGAAGACATTTTCAACATCGATGCCAAACAGTAATTCAAATCAGTGTTGGTGGCGCATGCACGGGCAAAATTCCGGTTAGGCCCCAGTTTCTCTCAAAAGCATTTGTAAAACTACTCTTATACATATAGATTAAAATACGCTAAAATGCTTGCTACCGGGCCAACTGTATCAATTGGCTATAGTTCCACTAATATTGCGACCAGCAATTCCGGATCGTTTCGGCAACTGCCGATATCATGACTAGCACTTAACAGGAAATCGGTTATTTTATTAAAGATTTTAAATAATTGAGAATTGGTGAATTCATGATTTTTTGCATGCGGCGTGAATCCGTGAATCACTGAAAAAGTCGTGAAATTCACACCAAAATCGTTAGGGTTGGCAGCTATGCTTTCATCAAAGGAAGTCAGCACCAAACTTGAATAAAAGCAACGCATTTTCTAAAGTGACTGGAACACATTGTTTCGGGAAAGATTCCTTTTTGCAGGAAGAAAGTTTATGCTTAAGGTTGCTACCAACGGTGGCATAAAATGCAAATTCAATTTTCAATCTTTTGAAACCACATATGTCTGGCCATCAAGTTAAATGAAGATGAGGTCTCTTGCATAGATGTTTGTTAAACTTGTTAATTTGTTCACATGTTTTCATTTCCCTATTAATAGCCTCATCCCATTAGTATTCTCAGCAAGATGACAGTTGTCTCCTGTTGACCAAAGTCTATGCCAATTTAAGTACATGTACATGTACCATGTAAACAACTATAGCCACATGCTGCTGGCAACAGTATTGTAGTGAACTCTTTAGTGACAATCGGATACAGATCAAATGAGGTCTACCAATTTTTTTAATATATGTATTATTTGTTTTCAAACGGGATGCGACTCGTAATATGAATTTTATAACGTGTGATCTATACTCAAATTCATAAATTTATTATATATATGAACAGTACTTAATGGAATATTGATTGTAAAACACAACTGTAAGTTGTCAATATACAAGTCCTTTTCAAACTACTTTGTCTTCATTTAATCAAAACCACATATTTTGTGCCCACTTCTATTACTCATCCTCCCCTTTTTTAGGTACATGCATCACTTTCTTCAGCTGACTGACTTGGTTGGTTATAACATGGTTCGGTCTATAACACAGTCGGGTTCTATGAACCCCAACCATTGTGTATAGCGGGGTCACACTGCACACAGAAAATGCCCAAGATTCAAACCCATGCAGACAGAGGTGAGATGTCATTGATCTGTAAAGAAGCACCTTAGATTACTCAGCCTGGTGCATCCCTACTGTTAAGACAAATTTGATATAGGTTCAAAATTTGAGTGAAATCTAATATCCAAGTTATTTAAGCTTGAAGTTACTAAATATTCTATTTTTATGATTTGTGTCCAGTCTGTGGTACTTGACATAAAAAAATGTGAAAACTAATGTCCAGACTGTGGGACCTACTGTCCTGACTGTGGAACCTGATGTCCAGTCTGTGGAACCTATGTCTAGCCTGTGGGACCTAATGTCCAGACTGTGGGACCTGGCCATACAAGCTAGTTTAATGTTATGTACTCATTGACACCCAGCTGATTTGTAAATAATTCTACTAGTAATGGTGACACAAGAAAGAGTGAAGTGAAGTTGACTGACATGGTGGAACTATCAATGCATTACTCACCTGTTGTGGAGTCTGGATACTGGGTAACAGTCGCAGGAACATATAAAGACCCAACTGTCTCCTGGAGGGACTTGTGTCAAACAGGGGCTCTGTTGTGGATAGATGTCAAACAGAAATGCATAAATATTAAATACCAGGCACCAAAGTCTTAACATATATACTTGCTTAGAAGGCAAGTCCGGCTGTAAACCACATAGACCCAGATCACCCACAGTATAATGAAATGACAGATCAGGGTCAATGCAGTTTGTTAAGAGTAAACAGTAGAATAATAAAATACTAAAAGGACAAGTATCACAGCACAAGTGTTTAAGGAAAATATCTAGGTTCCGGAGAGCATACTTGTAAACTGCTTCTTCCACAGAGCTTACTTTCAAAATGCTTTATAATGTACACTGTACAATTTCAAATTTTAAACCACAACACAAAGTTTTAACTCAGAATTTACTTAAGTAATGATGACAATGATGAAGCTGACAATACATTTCTATCTTTTGTTAAATGAGCTGTTAAAACCGACCAATCAAAGGCAAAGATAAATATTAAAAAATATAAAGAAAAGTACTCATTGTAAATCATGAAACTTTAAACTGGGATAGGAAGGAAAAATAAAAATATGAAAAAGTAATGTTGGTGATACAATGCAGCTATGTCAATTTTTTGCCAAGTTTTAATCAACTTTTAAATATATGCAATATCGATTTCAATGATATTCATTGCTCTAAAAGACAGACTTGATACAGACATTAACACTTCATCAAGTGAATGTTTTTATGTATTAAGGAACAAGTTATATGAAACAATTTGTCCAAATGCTGTTCACATTTTAAATTATGCTTACTATAAAATTAAGTGCACTTAGACCTGCCAACACTGAAAAAAATCAAAATCAGGAATTTGCCTCCAAATCACCATTAAAAATCAGGAGGCAGGGTAAAAAAATCTGGAGGTACAAGAGTAAGGTGTATATATCATGATAAAGATGTTTACTTGTGTTATTTCAATCCGTTGTATGTTGCAGATTTTGTATTTCTGCAAACATTCATCATTTATTTGTCCTTGAGTACCAAACTGGCTAACAAGAATAGCTTCCAGGGTTGATGCTGACAGGCTGGCTCTTTGGCTGGTTCTGTTTTTCCTGACCATTGAGAATACTCTCTCAGCACTGCTGTTGCTGTGTGGTATTGAAAGGATTGATAGCAATACTCTCCCAAGGGTTGGAAACAACAGTTGGCCAGATCCATCCTTTCTTTCCCTGAAAGCAACCCACTAAAGGATGACTTACTTATTCATGCAAGCACTGCAGATGTGTCTAAACAATCTGTAGTATTGTTTAAGGACCTGGCCTTTTTCTCCAACCGAATGGAAGGAATCAACACTAACAATCTGCATAGAGAGTTTCAGCTTTACCAAATCTACAATTTTGATGCAGAACTGAATGTGAAAAAAGCTGATCATCTGTGGCAGAATGCATGATAGGCCCCGTGGATCAATGGACGAATGAAAGCAAACTGCTTCTCCCAATCACTCCTACATTTTTGATCCCATTTCTTTTTCTTGGCTGGTTAAAAGTCATCAGTTACTTTCTTTTCTTCTTTTTTT